>VDFB02177066.1:0-11137 GCA_007258455.2 Sequoia sempervirens
AAAAATATAAAATAATATGCAAATATTATAAGTGGAATATAATATGAATTATAACAAAACAACTCTTAATAGAGGAGCGCTCCCTAAAGAAGAGTCGTGTCTTTTCTTTTTGAACTGGCACATAATTCTTGGGAGGATATAAATAAATGGAAGCGAACTCTCCAAAGGGTATGAAAATTACGATTGTTAGAAAAAGACACATAATATCTTTATAATAAAAAAGACATTACATATTGGCAAGACCAAACTTCAATTATATATTGGCGAGTCACACCCAGGCATATGATAGGTAAAAAAGATAATTTGTCGGGTTTTGAGAGTAACGGAAATAGTAATAGGACATGGGCTCTTGCGTGGAGGTTGAGTTGGGCCAAACAAAATAATGGTGGAATACGTGGATTCTAAATGGGATCATGGCGGACCAGTTAAGCAACAAGGTATTTGGACGCCATCAAATAACATACATTCCAAAGGCAATACACTCCACTCAGGCATTATCGTGTCTAGTGGAGAAGTGTATCAGGGTGATTAGAGAAATTGACAAAGGAAATGGAATAAGAAGGGACGAAATACTCTTCACCGCTAAAAGGAATACATTAGTTGCAGGGAATAAGGAGACGTCTATAAGTCGACAAGGGACCCGCAGAGGATACGAAGGAAAGAACACAAGGACCCTCGTAGATACATCCCGTATACGCAAGGCATTCCGAAGTCAAAAATACTCGACATAGTGGAAGCGCAACATGAGCTTGGGATTCCTCGCATCGATGCCAATCTTTCTCGAGGCTCTTCCGGCATGGCTCAAATCTCTGCACGACTTCTCTCTGGTTGAACACAGGACTTCAGAGTTGTTGTCGCTGGCAGTCTGAGACCATCCTCACCAGAAGGATTTCAACTTGAAGGCTCATCGTCAGCCATTAGTCCAGGAGAAGTTAGGGAAATGGAGGAAACAGTGGCATAGAGCCTACCACATAGTAAAGGAACCTTCTATAATTATTGGCGGAAAGGTGATAGAAAGAGTGTCTGCAGGCCGACTGAGACAAAGGTAAGGCAGAGGGTAAGTAATTCTATCATACATTAGCTGCCTATGAATTATATTGGAGATTCATCAAAGGATGAATAAATAATACTAAATAAAGTAAATTAAGGAGTAGTAAAAGTTGGTGTGAAGATATATATATATATACTCGATCTACATATATATAAGAAAAATATAAATATATTGAATATAATGCGTTCACTTCATATACATTTCATGCACTGCTAAATATACTTTGATAATCATTTATAATCACGATTATCCAATAATAATGCTTGCAGCAATTATTGGACTTATAGATAATAATGACTCTATTATGATAAAAGAACGATAGGCCATAACCTTTGAGATCTTCATAGGCGTTGAATAGCGATCTGATGGTCTTTTGAAATTATATAGAAGAATCATTCATAAGAGTGATAGGGAATAAATGAATAATCATTTGGCAAGAATGTAACATTTATTTCTTCAACCTTATTTATTACTGAAATTTATTGATTCCTAACGTTCTTGATGTCTCTTTGAGCAACACTTTGAAAGCAAGATTTAGCTTCAAATGTTTTCACTAAAAAGGGGTCATTACATGCTAGTGACATGTATTCACCATGAAATCTCGTCAAGTCTGCCACTGACATGCCATTATGTGGCTGAAAACCCTGATGCTCTGCCCCTGGAGTCTGAGGTGGAGTCTCCCTAGGTAAGAAAGTAGGCTGGCCTGGCCTACGCTCCTGATAGATCGGTGACGGCTGCCGAGGTGCTGATGCTAATGGCTGATCCACTGGTGCAGTCCCACTCGTCTGACCAATCTGTATGTAATGAGGCTGTGTGGGTGTGTACTGTCTAATGGTACCCATCAACTGAGACATCATGTCCATCATATTATCATGCCTCCGTCTAAACTCCTCATCGGTAATATCACCCTCTGCATGCGCCTTCCCTGGATCCCTGCGAGTCTCTGAGGAAGTCTCACGTTCTGCCATTAGGGTTGCAACACTGTTTTCACTTCCGTCAGAACTGGATCTGTGAATACCAAGTACTCCTGATATGGTCTGACCTTCAGGGATAGGTGGTCCTGTCCAATCCTCGTCTTTGCCTGTCCCTACACCTTTAATGTAGTGAATGGTATCTCTGTTCATGAAAAAGCACTAAGAAGCACACTGTATTCTGAAAAAGCACTGAAAAAGCACAGGATGGCAGGAGATCTGTGCTCTGATACCACTGTCAAAACCCTGATGGTTCTCGATTCAAAACCCTAACTGATATTTTGTTGTTTTTTGCAATTTTTGGTTTTTTGTATTTTTGATGAATTTCAGGCAAAATACTAAAGCTGCGATTTTGCTCAATAATGCTAATAAATTCAAATAAATTCTAAAACTCCACAGAATAAGCTCAAATATGCCAGAGAACATGGGCGCACTATTTTATTATTTTTATAGAGCTTTTACAATGATGAAATATTGATAAATGAACAAGAAATGAATTAATTTCTAAAGAACCTGGTGGCGGCTGCAATAAATGAAGATGGTACGGCTAGAAATAAAGAATGAATCTCCAGGCTCCGATGTCAATACAAGATCTCCAGAAATGTCCAGGAAACCAAACGCCTAGATCTCAGTGCCAGAATCTGAAGACAGAAGGCGAGTCTCTCAAGAAATAAAGGTACGGCCTGCAAGTACAGAAATGTACGGCCTGTCTGCTGCAGCAAATAGAATGGTACGGACTCCAAGAAATAATGCCAGATCACTGAATAAAGTCCTCTGATGAAGTCGCCTTATTTATTAGATGATGATTCTCTGCTGACTCTGAATAAATAACTCAATAAATCCAATCTGTGATCTCTGGATGAAATCACCAAGTGCAAGCTTCAACTGGTATTTCACAGCCTCAGTCTGCCTGATCTCTGAAGAGTTTTCGTTCTCCAGAAACGTTCGTCTGCCAGAAACCCTAGGGTTTGCAAACTCCAATGCTCTGAGCAATAAAGACAAAATTGAATAATAATATCAGAATAGTTCGATTTTGCCTTGAGTGGAAATATATATCCCTTGAAGAAATTCGACCCAATCTCCTTTTTAATTAATCATTTAAATAAATGATTTAATTCGCACTTTTAAACTTAGGAGAAATATTAAATAATTAACTGGCGTCTTATTTTAATGAATAATAAATATTCATTAAGTCAAAAATCAATACTTTATTATAAAGTATAATAAATACTTTATAACCGGGCCAGAGTGGTAAAATATTTAAATAATATTTCAATAAAATTGACTTTAATATAAGGTCAGGTATTAAATGTTAATAATTCATTAAATACTCTTATTTCTCCGATGCGATCATCAAGCTGGCAGGCCGGAATTGGGTCAGTGAAAGGTTGAGGGCAGAGGTCCACATGCCAGTCGCGGCTTCAGCAGGCTAACCACAAAATAGAAGTTCACGAAAATCCTCCACGGAAGATTAGAAGGCTGAGCCTGGCCCCTTAAGCGGGCTACCAAACAACTGAGCAACGCGGATGATCCCTCACGCACACTCTTGTCGACCCTCACGAGGATCGAAATAATGGAAGCTAACCGTCACGGTACTGACTGGATGGGGACATGACCAACATGAAGCTTATATATGTAATACACTAAAAGTACATAGAATACATAGGACACATAATACATGAAGTATACACAAGAGCATGAAGAGTACATGAATACATATATTCCATAAAGTATACACAGAAGCATGAATACATATAATACGGAGTATATGCGAGAAGCATGGAAACATACATGTGAATACATACATAGAATTATCTTATTTACTCCACTAATGGTAATTGATCGCTTCTGAGAAGTAAACTAGATACACAATATCATTGAGCATGTTAAACTAGAAACACAGTGTCATTGAGTATGTAAAAGCATTCACAGAACATAACAAATGTATACGAAGCATTGCAGTCTTTATTCATGTACTTGCAATATTACATTATCATATCAACACACCCCCGACTACGAACCATACAGCAACATAAATAGTTAACCCGCGTCGGTTGAGAGCACCAACCGTCGGCAACTGACAAGTACCAACTAATCCCGAGTGCTAACTAATCCCGAGTGCTAACTAGTCCCGAGTGCTAACTAATCCCGAGGACTAACATTATTTATTTAAACTATTATTATCTATTCCCAGTACGACCGACTACAACATTTATTTAATTAGTACGGTTGATTACAATATAATTATTTATTAACATGGCCGTCTACATCATCCCCCCCTACAAAGTAGTCGTCTTCCAGACGACTAAAAACAAAAAGTGCCAACTCGTAGTTTTCCTGAAATTGATTCTCCATCCGTGCTGAAAGTCGTTGTGCATCGGCCACCTGGGTATCCTTCTCTATCAACTTCTCCTCAAGAGCTGCCACTCTTGTTTGCTCGACTGCCAACTGCTCTTGTAACTGTACTATGATGGTTGGTTGCACTACAAATTGGCAATTCCAATAAATTTGATGATGGCGATGCAGAGCTGGCCTTGGTCAAGAGGCGCCTAAATTGGCTGAGGGCAGCCTTACGAGAGAATGCAGGGGGTACGATTAATAGACCTCCTTCCTAGCTCGTCACGACTCTTCTCTATCCAGCATCTGGAACCTTCTACCTTTCGTATGGCAGCTTCTAACATGATAAGCGTCGTGACTCTTCCTTCGAGTGCGTACCTTCTCCTCTACGGAGCATCGCGGCTCTTTCTCCAGAAATCTGGCTTCTCCTGCGGGCGTCGCGGCTCTTTCTCCAAGTCGTATGGCCTCCCCTTCCAATCATACGAACTCTCTTGATGATATGCGTATAGCCTTGGTATTCTTCTGTTGATGGCGTACTTGCGTCCGTACGGCAACCTTTCTCTTCAAGCGTACGGCCCTTTCTTGCACTGGTACGGCCTCCAAGCGTACGGATTTTCTTCCAAGTCGTACCACTTCTCTATATCATACGGCCTTCTCCAAACAAGATAACCATACGGACTTCCTTAGTCACGAGGACCCTCTTAATATTCTCTCCAGCCGATGCGGCTTCTCTATGTGCCCGGTGTCTGACCTTCAATCGGATGGTTTTACCTTCTGTTCTTTCTTCCTTTGTCTTCCTTTGCTCTTCAATTTTTTCCTTGTAATGCACCTAAGTGGTAGACAATGTTGTACTCCTTCGATTATTTTTGAGAGTCTTCCCTCTAGAGTTTAAGTGTTACACTTTTTACTTAAGTTTAATATTTTAATACTCTTTACCTCAAATTTCCTTCTTTTGATTATTTTTTAATTTTCTTTTTTCCTCTTTTCAATTTTCTCTTCCCAAATTTTATTTCTCTTTTGTTATTCCTCCCTCTTTCTCTCTCCTCTTTCTTCATGTTTTGCTTTTCCTCATTTTCTTTCTTCATTTTTCTTTTTTTTTTTCTTTCTTCTCTCTTCATCTCTTTTCTTTTTTTCTATTTTTTTATTTTTTTCATACTTTTCATTTTTTTAAGTCCAACACAATTTTTTCATCTCGTACCTGTTCGGACTTGTGGACTGGCATATTGTCCAGTTTTGATACTCTTTCTTTGTACTCTCTATACTCGGTTGGAAGTGCTTGGCTGGGCCTTCCCTCTTCATCCTTGATTTCCCCGATTTGTAGCATGTTACACTCTCTGTGGAACACTTCATAATCTTCCATCTGCCAATGAAATAAGCCATTCAACGAGCTTGTCTCGTCCTCCAAACAACTCTCGAGTTCAAGTACGCCTTCAATGTTCAGTTCCATAGCTTTCCTTCCTTCGTCCACATCCGACTCACCTCCATTCGATTCAGATCCGGAGGAAGCCAATTCTTCGCTCACGGCCTGGTTCTTCAAGTCGATGACATACTTCCCCCCGTTGTTCTCGATCGAGAGTGTGTTCCTCTTCCAATTATGATTTGCCTTCGCCGCTATCAGCCATCCTCTCCCAAGTAGTCCATTGTACACTTTCCTCTGTAATGGGATGACGATAAAATTTAGCAAAAACTGTTGTGTCCCGATCGTCACCTTCTACGCCATCAACGTTCCCAATGGCTTGATACCATGTTGATCAGCGCCAACCAGTTGGAATGTTGGCGGCCAGAGTGTTGGCTTCCCAAGACTCTTCCATGTGTCTTCGGGTAGTACGTTGACTCCCAATCCTCCATCGACGATAGTATTTGTCAAGATATTCCCTTTGATCTCCATATGCACGATCGTTGGCATCTTCCCGATGTTCGCTGTGAGCAATACTGGGTCGATTGTTTGTTCACCGTATGGTGGCAGTTCTGGTATCAATTCTTGCCTTTGTTCCTCCAATCGCGGTTGCTTGCCATCCCCAACGACGTTTGTGAGCGCCAGTCCCAACTGCGGCATAGTCTGGAGAAGGTCAATTACTTTGATCGATATGGTGGTCTGCAGTACCTGCCGTATGATGTCGGTTTCCGCCTCCGGCCGCCGAGAGGTTCCTAGCTTCTCCAGAGGTACTTTGTTTTCCTTCGCCATCGCCAGTTCCACTTCAGTTTTTGCTTCCTTCATCCTTTGTTTCTCCGTATGTGGATCTGGGTACATGGCCTTTTTTGTTTGTGCTTTCGTGATCGCCAATACCTCTTGTTCTTCTACTTCCAGCATGTGGATACCCTTTTGCTTAGGGCATTCGTTATCTTCATGATCGCCTGGTCCACACCACTTATACAATCTCCCTCCCGAACCTTGACCGTTCTGGCAATCCCTGGCAAAGTGGCCCCATTCGTTGCACTTCCTGCATTGGATCATGGGCCTCCCTTTTGCATCGTATTGTATCATGTTTCTCGGACTTTTGTTGCTTCGATAACCTCCAGGGGATGCATTGCTATTGTACTGGGGCTTCGGTGGTGTGTTCGGCGGTGTTGAGGGCTCTCCTTGAGTGAAGAGTACTTGCGTACCCCTTGCTCTCAAATTGTATGGGCATTCCTTGATGGAATGTCCCATAACTTGGCAGATATCACAGAACATCTTCTTTGGACAGTTCACTTTTATGTGACCTTCCCCATTGCACTCTGTACACCACAGTTCTCGGGCTTCCCTCGCGCTCTCTTTGTCGGACTTCAATTCTTTCATCATTCGCATCATATCTTTTCTGAGTGCTTGTACGGTTTTGGATTCACCGTCGCTATCGTTCGGACTCTCCTCATTGTCCGTCTTCTTTTTCTCTCGAGAAAATGTTTTATTTTCACTTTCTATGTCCATTGCCCGATTGTATGCTTCGGCGTACGACGAAGGAGGTACGACTTTCATTTTCTTTCTTAATGACGGAAGCAAGCCCTCGATGAACCATCTTTTCTCCAACCCGTCGGCCGTTGTGCCTCCAATTTCCCCAGCAAATCTTTGACTCTTCAGTTGTAGGTCCACACACTCTCATGCTTTCCTTGCTTGGTATTGTATATCTCCGCAACAATCTCGCTATCATCCCGTAGGAGTTTGAACTCCTCTTGAAATGCTTTCTTCAATAATCTCCATGTAGCTTTGTGTGCTTGATCTAATTCAGAGTACCAATCAATGGCACTCTCTCTGAGTGTCGTTGGAAATGCTTTCAGCCACTGGTCGGGATCATCCTGTCTTCTGGCTATCCAAATAGTTTCACATGTCTTACAGTGTCGTACCGGATCTTCTGACCCATTCCCCATGAACTTTGGCAACTTTTGCCACTCCGAATGAGCCATCTTTCCCCGCTGACCTCCTTGTGTGTTGGACCCAATTAGACTGGTTTCCTCGCTACGTTCCTGTGCGTCACTTGCACTCTTGGCCACGTACGAGTCACTCCCACGTCCTCCGTCAACGTCCTCAACACCGTGAGTCTCCTAGGGTTCCCTCTGGTACTCTCTCTGCCTTGGGGTACTGAGCTCAGATCTTCCACTCATCAACCGTTCGTCGTCGTCCGAGAGGGACAATTCCCGAAAACGTCTGATGCTACTACTCAATTCATCTTCGTTCTCATAAGAATCATATCTTTCTACGTACGGGGTGCCGAAGGGTTCTCCGTCCCTTCCTTCTGCCAAACTTTGGTGCGCTCGTCCAATGGATGTGTCTATTCTTGTCAAATTTTCATATGTTCTTTTAATGCTCTGATTTATTTCAATTAAATCCTCATCCAATTCCTTACCGGCTTGCTTTAGTCTTCTTTGTCGGTTTTCTTGTTCTTGCAGCCTGAGTGATTGCCGAACCTTTTCTTCCTGAGTCTCGTGCCTGTCAGGTACTCGATTCTTGTCTTTGTTCGGTCGTACGGGCATTTAAAATATGTTCAAGCGGTCATTGCTGACTACAAGATGTACGTCTCCAGCTCGTGTTTCCTTCTTCGCATTTAGTTCATTATTCGTAGCGCTGCAATATTTGTTGCCTTCGGCATTTCTGATCTTCTTCTTCTCAGAGGTCTTGCAAAATAATGAAATGATGGGCCAGCAATCTGGGCATACGATTCAGGAGGTGATTCACCTCGTCGTTCATTTCCAATCTATCCCAGATAACATCCTCAGGATCTCTCGTATGTGGGATTCCCTACGTACGTGATCTCATAAAGATATCTTCCACAGATTGACAAGATCTTTAGTCAATAGGTCTTCTCGTTCCTCATTAGCATTTACAAGTTCTTCCGCCAGTTGACCCATTACGCTGCCATGACGAGTGATGCCCTAGTCCGCTCAGGCAACAGCGCCAAATGTTTACTCCACTAATGGTAATTCAGTACGCTACAGAAGTAAACTAGATACACAATATCATTGAGCATGTAAAAGCATTCATAGAGCAGATGTATATAAAGCATTGCAGTCTTTATTCATGTACTTGCAGCATTACATTATCATATCAACATACTCCTCCCGACTACAACCCACACAGCAATATAAATAGTTAACCGGCGTCGATTGAGAACACCAACCGTCGGCAACTGTCAAGTACCAACTAATCCCGAGGACTAACCCAATGTTTACTTTAAACTGTGCATGTATTATTTAAACTATTATTATCTATTCCTAGTACAACCGACTACAACATTTATTTAATTAGTACCGTCGATTACAATATAATTATTTATTAACATGGCCGTCTACATATACATAGGAAGCATAAAGCATACACGTGAATACACACAATACATGAAGTATACACATAAATACACGTAAGCCGCATGAAAACATGTAAGCTGCAAGAATACACGTAAGTCATGAAGTATATGCATCAATACACATAAGTCACAAGGTACACTTGTGAATACACGCGAGTCGCAAAGTATACACATGAATACACATAAGTCACGAAGTCCATTCAGTGACTTAGTTATTTTTGGAGGAGTTGAAGAGTATACCGTTGTCGGTAAGGGCACTGTTCAGATTCAATCTGGAGGAATCTCATATTCCTCAATGTATACTACGTTCCTGGCATGGAACTAAACCTTCTCTCAGTCAGTCAAATTATGCGGCACTCTCCTCAATTGGATGTGGCATTCAATGCACACAAATGTTCCATTGTTCATCGGAAGACTCACACCACTGTGGCTGTTGGTATTGAGGATCAAGGTCTATACAGACTTGTGGATACAGGTGATTCCCCAGAAACAACCATGGCAACCAAAAATTCTTCTATTACCAGTCTTTGGCATCAGCGGTATGGGCACCTAAATGTGCACTATCTCTCTCAGCTAACTCAGGAGGGACTTGTAGCTGGTTTACCTGACATCCAGACTCAACATCATGGCATTTGTGGAGCTTGTCAAGCTAGGAAGCAACACAAGACACCATTCATGGATGACTCATGGTGAGCCTCTAAGGTACTGCAATTGGTTCACGCTGATGTATGTGGGCAATTGAATACACCTTTTGTTACTAGTTGCAGGTATTTCTTGCTTTTTGTTGATGATTTCAGTCCTAAAATGTGTGTGTACTTTCTCAGACAGAACTCAGATGTGTTTACTATATTTCATAAGTTTAAGGCCTTAGTAGAAAAAGAGTCTGGTTGTTGCATAATCACTCTTAGGTCAGATAATGGTGGGGAATTTTGTTCTACTGCTTTCTCCAACTTTTGTGATACACATGGAATCAAATGTCAGTTAACCACACCCTACACTCCTCAGCAAAACGGCGTTGTCAAGCGGTGCAATCGTACAATTGTTCAGATGGCCCACTCCATGTTACAACACAAGAGTGTTCCTAATAACTTTTGGGCAGAAGCAAACTACACTGTTGTCTATCTCCTTAATCAGTCTCCTACACAAGCTATTAAAGGGAAGACTCCTGAGGAAGCTTGGATTGGTCGCAAACCTAGGATCAATCAAGGGAAGACTCCTACACAGGCTGTTAAAGGGAAGACTCTAGATGCCAAGCACTCAAAGTTGGATTCCAAGAGTCAAAAGCTTATGTTCACAGGATACAGTGACAACCATAAGGCTTACCAATTGATTGATGTGACACTGATCGTCTCATCTTCAGTCGGGATGTTGTCTTTGATCAAGAACAAGGACCTTTTCACCTTTCCTCGTTTGTTCAGCATTTTGAGGATCAGCCCTTGAAGGCTTCTGATTTGGGTGTTCGTTTTCCGTTAGTTTCACCTGATGGGAGGGATGATGAAGACTCTATCTTTGATGATGCTTAATTTGATTTTCCTATGGATGATATTGATCTTCCACCTGATGAACCTGTTTTAGATCCAAACAGCAGCATACAGTCAATTTTGCTCTCATGGCCAACATTAACAATGTCTATGAGCCTCAGACATACTCAGAGGCTAAAGGAATTTCTGAGTGGGAAAAGGCTATGGAGGCTGAATATTAGTCTTCAGAAGAATCACACTTGGGTCCTTTCTGATCTTCCTCCAGAGAAGAAGCCCATTAGCTACAAATGGGTGTATGAGGTGAAATACAAAGTTGACGGAACCCTTGACAAGTACAAAGCTCGTCTCGTTGCTAGGGGGTTCTCACAGAAGAAAAGCATTGACTATGAAGAGAATTTTGCTCCTACAGCCAAGATGAGTACCATTTTGGCTCGTCCTTGCCTTAGCAGCCCAATTTGGTTGGAAAGTCCATCAGATGGACGTTAAGAGTGCTTTCCTCAATGGTGAGTTGAAGGAAGA
>VDFB02177067.1:0-15092 GCA_007258455.2 Sequoia sempervirens
TCGATCATCCTAATGGAATCAACAACGTTTTGCATTACGGATGCAAAACGTCTCACATGTGGTGCAATCAATGCTTGACTCTGCATAGCATTGATTTGTGTCTGTAAGGATGCAACTTGATCATTTATACATGCTCTCAAGCGAGCCTCATCAGATGCCATAGGTGCTGGAGGTGGCATATAAGGTGGAGGTGGAGGTGGAGGTGGAGGTGGAGGTGGAGGTGGGGAGGGAGGTCGAGTGGGGGAGGGAGGCGGATCTGGCTGTGGCTCAGGTGGTGGATTGATGATATCATCAATGTTAAAATCATCCATGATATATGCTTGATATAATGTGCACCTGCATTTAAAATCATACAAAATAGGACCCATGCGCATACAAAAATTAAGATCATATATTTAATTGAAATAGGATGAGCAATGTATATATATTAAGCTCATATATTTAATTGAAATGCACATATATATATACATTGATTGTTCAACTCAAGAGCATGTCCATACAAAATTAAAAATTAAATGTATGCACATGTACATTTAAAATAAAAAATATGATACATAATTTGCATGCGTACAAATCATTAAACTAAACTATACATACATACATATACAAATTTCAAAATTTAAGAACTATTATGCAAATTTTTAATACATGCACATACATACTAAACAATAAACTTGAAACGTTCACAAAATCTCATTTTATGTCTTTAACACACACACAATTTTTCAGCAGGAGAAATCATGATCTAATAGATAGTCATTAAATATATACTATTATATACTATTCATTATAAGTTCATAACTTCCACCAACTTCACAAATCCATGTCACTAAAAATATCCATATAGAACCAAAATCATAATTCATGTCACTAAAAATATCCATTTGGAACCAAATTTATAAATTCATCACACAAAATATCCATCGTTCACCAAATTTATAAATTCATAACTATTCCAAAATCATTGTTTTAATTTATAAAGTATTATGGCTCTCTACTGCATAGATATTCATTTCTTTGTGTTTTCCTTTTCAAAATTAGGAGTTCTCTCCTCTAGCCATTGTCAATGTTCATCTACGATCCCATCCATAGCCATGACAACATCAACAAGGGTTTGCATCCTAGATGCAAACATCCTCACAGGAGGTGCGACACATTCTTCATTTTGAATAATGTTGATTTGATCTTGGATGGTTCTAGCATAAGCATTGATTTGTGCTTGCAAACGAGCATGCTCATTGATTTCAGGTGGTGGAGGTGGGGGGTTACGAGGTGGAGTGGGCGGAGGCGGAGGTGAAGGTGTTGGAGATGGATGGCGTGGAGGTGGATTGCGAATATTATTGAATGGATCCATGAGATCTTCAAGATATGAGTGAACCTACATTAGATTTGTAATTTCAAGATGTAAGATACATGTTTAGGAAATACCAAGTTAAACCATTCAATATAAATGGCCTTAAATAATTGAATACAAATGATAAAATTATATGTAAGCCTCATTTATATGTCTAAGGCACATGTTATTTGAATGAAAATACAATTAACTAAATTGATATTGTATAATCTTGCAGGATCTTATTATTGTTAAATTTGGTTGGGCCTTGAGCAACTTTGATCACCAAATTTTAAGAACTTCTTTTATCCCCTTAAGAAATGTCATATTTGAACCCCTTAAGAAAATTGAATTATGATTTAGGGTGGCGAGGATGGCTTCAAAGGATTCTGCGTCTAATGAGTCCTAGGGAGAAAATGGCATGGCTCGAATGAATGAAATTTGGTGAAGTTAGAAGGCAACAAATTTCATTAAAGGCCTTTAAAGAAAAATGATATGGCTTTAGGGTTTAGGGTTTAGACTTTAGAGTTTAGGGTTTAAGGTAATAGGATAGCTTAAGGGGATCTACATGCTGCAAGATCCTAGGAAACAATTACATGGCATAAGGTAATGAAAATTTTAAATCGTTTATTATTTTTGTCAATAAAGAGATTTTTATTAAGGTTCATTAAGGTTAACTATAATGAGTTATCTAATTATAATCATGATATACATGTGGATAAGTAAAATCTTTTTTTTAGTAAAAAATTACTTGTTGGAGAGCTTGTTAATGTCACTTCTTCAACATAATTATCTACATTTGTTTATAATTGGTTGCTCAAAGCTCTTTACATACATAGATTCTTCATGACATTGGTACTATGATCACCTCTTCTTTTTTGCAAGGTGCATCTTCTCATTGCAACCCACTCAATCTTGCTCTTTCATTTTCCCTTCATCCTCTCATCTTGAGGTAGATCCTCTCATAATGCCTACATCTCTTGTTGTCACTTCTAGTGTGACCCCCATCTCTTATGTTCCTCTAGTACCATTTCCACCTCTTCGTCTACAAGTGAACCACTTATCTCTAATCCCACTAGTTCCATTCCTTCTTGTGTGCCTACTAGTGCTCTACTCCTAGTGTTATCCCCTCCTCTAATTGTGTTAATGTTTGACCTTCCTCACCTTAAAGTGTTGTTTATAATTTGTCTATGTTGTATCATTGCCTCTTATTTCTCATTGCCTTTATGGTCATTCCATTGTCACCCATGCTACTACTACTATCACCATCCCCACCTCTACTCTAGATGCACTAGTGTAGAAGTTATCCTTGGCTAATTTATTTTCTCACTCTGTGTCTATGTTATTCAGTGGTTCTACTCATTGCCTCTTGGCTCCATTCATTATTTTGATCAATTAGAGCTACAACATTGCTTGGCCATTTCCACAAGATTATGGACTTCAAACCTATTGTTTCAAATTTATTAGAGTGTTCCCAAGGATCTAATGAGCATATTGATGATTATCTATGTTTGATTTAAATTACTTTGTGCTAAAATGAAACATCAACTTCCTAATTACAAATTGCAAGGGATTTTTTTATAAGGGTTTACTATCCACTATATATGGGATAGTGATTTTTTTTACAATTATGCTTCTTTCATGAATTTTTGTGCTCATGTCAAAGATGAAAAAAACAAATTACTTATTTCTAATGGTTTGAAATGTGTGTCCTCACATATAAATTCTATACCTTCTTACCCTTCCAAGTTAAAAAGGGTAATCATAAGAAAGAATCTAAAATAACACTAATCATATTCATACTACTTCTAATGTTGTTTCTTTTAAGCATCAAACAACTAGGAGATTTACAAAATTGAGTGGAACTCTAGCTTATGTGCTTCAAACCCTATTGAATGAGAATTTGATTACTCTTCCCCTTATTCATCCACTCAACCCATCTAGAGGGTTACATACGAAATGAAATGAGTGCACTTTTTTAATTTTTATACTACCTAGAAAATTACCATGGACAAAACTCAATAAAACACAATCAACATATTGTTAAAAATAGAACATCACCATAACAATAGTACATAGCAAATGCATGATAAGTGTTGTTATACTTTTGCACTATAGCATAGAAGTGGAAATTCAAATAAGGTAGTTGATGTAATAAGTAGGAGACAAAATTTGTTAATAGAGATGATAATAGAGGTAGTTGGATTTGAAGAGTTGAAACATTTGTATGAAGCTAGGCCTAAATATATGGAGGCATGGAAAGAATTTAATGAACTAGTAAATATAGATAGAAGTGACTTGATTATTTTATTCAAAATTAGATGTTATTTTTACGGGTAGTTATTTATGAATTCTTAGAAGCTCAATGAGGGAGAATTGATCAAGGAGAAGCGTAATTATATATTAGCATGTCATTTGAGAGTAGATAAGTCTATTATTAGTGAGTGACAACCATTTTTGGTCAAAAATATAAATGAAATAAGAAAATTTATTCAAGGTTGCGAGACTTATCAAGTTATAACAAACTTAGGGTTTTAACAATTTTTTTTGTTCCAATTCAATTTAGGGTTTCAGTTTTAAACAATTAGGGTTTTTAATGAATTTTTTTCGTTTCAATTCGAACTAGGGTTTTCAAATTCAATTTTTTTCGTTTGATTTGAATTTATGGTTTCAAAAAGTTCGATTTGGATTTGTAAATGCGATGTTTTATATCATTTCGATCTCTAGGGTTTTGAAATGCGAATTTTTTTGTTTTGTTTGAATTAGGGTTTTTAAAATCAATTTTTTTTGGGTTTAATCGATCAATTTAAGATTTAAAAGTTAAAATTTGTTTCTAACACACAATTCAATGTTTTTTTTTCTCAATTTTATAAAAAAACGTTTAAATTTTATTGCAAATTTTCATCTAATTTGACAACTATTGAATTATAATATAACAATTAAAAAAATGATTAAAATATGACATAAATTGAAAAAAAAGCATGTAAATTAACGTATTTCTTTTAAAATTTCAATTCAAATTAAAAAAAGTGAAGAAGTGGCGTACCTGTAGCTGGTGTTGATGTCGCTGTCGCCAGGCAACTCGGGGTCCCGTCTGCAGAAATGAAAACTGTTGTTTTTAAAAAAAATAAATAACAGTATAAAACGGGATCCCGATTTATATAACTCGGGATCCCGTTCTGTATAAATCGGGATCCCGTATTTTACAAATCGGGATCCCGTTTATTAAAAATCAGGATCCCGTTCCGCCCTCGTTGGTTCGGAGTCCGACGGGAAACGGGATCCCGATTTTTAAAAAGCGGGATCCCGTTTGGTCTTAGGCTCGGGATCCCGAACTGTAACGAGATCCCGCTTTTTAAAAATCGGGATCCCGTTTATTAAATCGGGATCCCGTTTCTCTGATGCCGATTTCATTTTTTTGGCTAAGGCAAAAAACTTCCACGTTTCGTGGACTCAACTTCGTGCATTTACCCTGTCATCTATTATTTCCTTATTTAATTAATGTATTATTTGTTATTACTTAAATTATTTTTTGCAAATTAGAAAATATGGTGTAGATTACTTGGGTTATGTTGTGTTCATCTAGTGTGTGAAAAGTGGGTAGGACACCAACGCTCCCAATAAATAATTTGACTGAAGTTGTCATGCCCACTTTTTCAGACACTTAATGGACACAACACAACCTACTAATTTACACAAAATTTACTAATTTGTAAATATATATTTTTAAACAACAACATAATACATTAATTTAAGGAGACAATTGATGGCATAGTTCAGTTAAGAGTCAAGATGACCATAAATAAATTTCTAAAATAATAATGACTACTTCTTTCAATCAACATGACATACCTCTTACTTACTCAAGTTTCCCTTTTATTCTATCATGTCGTAATTTCTTTGCTCTCAATACCTATACTTGTAAGGTTTCTACACAACCAAATGCACAACATAAGATCAACATATGATTAAGTACATGATCATCAAGATAAGACATATCATTCATTTTACTAGATATATTAGATGCTAGTTTACAACTGGAGTTGTAAGGAAGGAAAAAGAATGCTCAACATTAGGAAAAGATGGTAAGTCCAAAAAAACCTTAGAAGGACAGAACTTAAGGGCCAAACCTATGCCTCGAAGGCTCATCTTTGATGGTCTTGTCTATGTAATGTGCAGAGGCTTCGTAGTTCGACTACTTGAACTTTAACCATCACATGCGTGGTTGACTAACAATAGAGTATAATCGTTGGGTTCAAATCATGTCTCGCCATTAATTTCAATTGTAAGGCACTGCCCTTTTGTCCAATAGTTACAAATACTTATTTCATCATGGGTATATTTGTTTAGTGATAATAAGTTAAGTTAAATTGATGAACTATGTAATCTAGCTCTAATAGTTGTGTTGTTACAATTAGACCTTGTAGTCAACATATACTACGATAGTATGTAATAATTATATTATTTAATTAAGCTACTAAAATTTGGATAACTAAGTTATGGGAACTAGTATTACCTCCATTAAGTTGAAACTTAAAAAGTTTGTTACAACCTTATTGTTAGAATAAATGAGGAAAAAATTATATGGTTGATTCTATAAAGAATCTTCATTTATGAAAAGACATTCTTGTGATAAAAGAAAGAAAAAATGACAATAGAAAATATAAATATAAAGGTGAATCTCTTTTAATATCTATGTTAAAGTGTTATAACTATGTTTTATTTGAATATTTCAAAGTACAATGCATGAGATGCTTTTCATGAAAGAGGTGTCTTCACATGAGAAGGACTCCACAAAAGAGCGAGTGAACTGGCAGTCTGGCCTCCATGTTCGCCACCCAATATGGAAGAAAATCATGTTTCTTAATTTTAATCATTTTAGGCTTGGGAAATGCTTCACCACGATAGACAAGTAATGCTAGGAGTTTGGTTGAAGGAGGAGTTAACTACTTGTCTCAGGGAGGACTCTGAAAGATGGAAGCTGGAAGTTCTACTCAAAAGAAAACATTTCTTATCAGACTTGGACAAGCATCAATGACATCCAAACTCGCAACTGTCATGCAACGTTATTTTTGGAACAAAGTTTAAAACTAAATCTTCGCTCCACATCACCGAGTGAAACGGAGAGTGGAAGTTGAAAAAACATGATGAGTTTTAGAAGCATACTGATAACTAAGTTTGCATTGAAGAAAGCAAGATCATTGAAGATCAACGATGGATGGTCAACTAAGACAACTTTTTAGCTTTTAGTTGTAAAGGCATAAAAGACTACTTTTCTGCGTGTAATAGTTTTGTTTTTTGAAAAGCATTCTAAAATTGCAGTTTGCATACTGCGACTGTTTCCTTGTTTAAGCTTTGTTTTATTTTCTTTATTAGCTTTTGCTTTATTTCCTTTATCTAGTTTTTTTTCTACAGGTCTTCAAAACTCTTTATATAGGGTTATATTGCAACAGATTTGGGGGGGACAGTGGAAGAATTAAGTCACCAAAAAAGTGGAATGTTCGGCATGCATGGTTTTCTTCAAGAGGTGGAGCGCTTTAAGTTTTTGATGCATGTCCACCATGGTAGTGATGTTGCAGAAAATGTTGTGGAATGTTGATCCCTGGAGGAGGGGCGTGGGAAACCAAGACTAATCCAAGACAGCGAGTGAGCCCCTGCATAGCAATCGGGTGTCTTGAGCGAGGTTTGGTGTTCCTGTAAGGCATGGCTCATAATATTGCACAATGAATACCGAACAACAAATCTATTTGCACAGCAATCGTCATATCAGGTAGTTTCTTAATATTTAGTGCAAATATTTCATCTTACCTTATCTTCCTTAATGATTATAGAAAATAAAAATCATCTGTAGTGATTTAAGAACTTGCATTTGATCTATCTAAAAGGCCGAGTTTCATGAATTGCATGTATTATCATTATTTAATGGAAAACAAAACATTTCTAGGGTTCAAATCTGTGTGGTTCCTTCAACCCAATATGCGCCATGCTTCATGGCATTGATCTCAAAATAGAGTGAAACGGATTAAATAGAATCAGTGGGCATTTCATTTTATACATATATCCATCTTGAAATTGATATGGGAACTCGTTGAACAAGTTGACTATTAGGGACATGCATTCTTTTTGGGGTGGCTATATTCTTCATGATCAAGTAAACTTTTAAGTTACCCTCTCTTTACAAATCTGACATAGACTCATCTTGTGGAATAAGCTAATTTATATGTAGTACAGTGGGAATGTATTAAGTAGCATACTTTATAAATGGAGATAATTCACTATCTTGCAAATGGGAAATAAATAATTTTAGTGTTTGTAAACATAATTGAAACTGGTTTTACTTACATCTATGGAACATAGACAGTCAATCCTTTAGAAGGGAATTGTAAATAAAACATTACATGTGTCAACCACCTATTGCTATGGATAATGACAGTAAGCTTACACATAGGAAAATCTATTCTAATTTAATTTTGTACTGTTGATTTTAACAGCAATTCCGTTACCTTCTTTAATCAGATTGTTTTCTAATAGTTAGATCTTTATACCATGAAGTCATATTATTATGTAGACTGGTAATTACAAAGTCATAAAGTTTTCAAAACTCAAAGCTAGATGATAAGTTTACTTATATTATTGAAATTTTATCCAGCTTTATCACTTACACCTAAATTATTCATAGAGTAGTAAATAAATAGATCCTAAGGAAACCAAAGAAAGGAATAGTGATTATTTTTCATATAGATTGATTCATACTCTAATTTTTACAATTAATAATTGCTTTTGAAATATTCTGTTTTGGTGGAAAAATTTATTGAATTACGTTAAGATTAGATGTATTCAAATAATGAGTCAAACTCAATGATAATTGAAGTATTTCATAATTATTAGAAAGTAGAACTCTAGAATAAATTATTACTAGCAACCGCACCTTGGTGTGCAATGGGTACGCCGAAGAGGTGTGGAAAGTAAATTATAGAAATTTTGGGTTTAATTTTGTGTGTACATTTGTGCATTACATGAGCTCAATTAGTAGAAAATTTAAAAAATGATGTTGTTTGTGCAACAAGGGTCTCAATAGAGAAGTGGTAGCTTCAAATCAACAATTGCATTCACTTATAGGGATCCAAACACTACCTTAACAAAATCTATAAATTAAGAAGATAATTAGGCTCCATTACAAATAGGCTCATGTTATTTTTGTAATAGGGAGAGGGATAAAAAGAGAGATAGAGGGGGAAGAGCGAGAGAGAGACATATAGAGAGATAGAGCGAGAGGGGTAAGGAGGTAGAGATGAAGACGGAGAAGAGGGATATGGAGAGAAGAAGAGGGGTCCATATACGTAGAGAAGAGAGGGATAAATAGAGATGGAAGAGATAAATATAGAGGGGGAGAGAGGGAGATATAGAAAGATAAAGATAGAGATAGGAAGTGATATATAGAGAGAGATATAGGGCTAGAGAGAGATGAAGAGATAACGAGAAAGAGATAGAGCAAAAGATGGAAGAAAAAATATGACTTGATAAAGATAGAGAGGCAAAGAGATATAAATATAAAGGTATAGGAAGAGGGAGAGAGAGAGAGAGAGAGAGAGAGAGAGAGAGAGAGAGAGAGAGAGAGAGAGAGAGATTTCTAAAGATGGAGGGGGAGTGAGGAATATAGCTCAGTAGATATGAAGATAGAGTGATAGAGGAACAAATAAAAATAGATAAAGAGATAGAGAGAGGTAGATGGAGAGGAAGAGATAGAGAGACATAGAGGGAATATATATATATATATATATATATATATATAAGGAGACATAGAGATGAAAAAACATAGAGAAGTAGAGAGAAGAATAGAGATATGGAGAGAGGGAGAGAGAAATAGGGGGAGATAGAGAGGGAAAGATAGAGATATATTGGAAGAGAGAGAGAGACAAAGAAGATGAGAGAAAGAGGGAGAGAGATCAATGTATAGAGAGGGAGATGGTGAGGTAAAGATGTTGATAGAGGGCGATATAGAGAGATAGAAAGGGATAGGGATAGAGATAGAGATAGAGGGATAGTGAGAGAGAGAGATAGATAGTTAGGGAGAAAAATAGAGATAAAGATATATATTAGAAGAGATGGAGTGAATGAGAGAGAGATAAATAGATAGAGAGGGGGAGAGGGAGTGATATAGATAGAGGGAGATATATTAAGAGAACCAACTCATTTTTTTAAAATGATTTTTGAATGCCAGTCTAGTTTCGAGTTGAAAGTACCGGTGATTTTAAATTCTCCCTCGTTGCAAAATCTTCCAGATTTAATAGGAAAGTTCAATCATTTGGAACATTTAAAAATAGCAGACTCCTTGGAGAAAACTAATATAACACCCCTCCTTCAGTCACTTCAACAACTTACTAATCTTAGATTATTGTCTGTGTTTGGGTATCGTGGGTTTCCATATGTTAAATGCCCACTAAGCATCTCTTTTAGTGGGATTTTGGATCTCAGTGGAGGTAGAGATTCACCTAATTTTGAGGCTTCTAGAAGCAGCCGCATGAATAGCCTTGAAACTAGTGGAGCGGCAAGGAGAACAGAAAGAGTGTACATATACCCTGAATCGAGCTCCTCAATGAGGCCAAAAACAGTAAGATCCAGAGGCACCAAGCCTTGCTTAAGCATGTTCTGCACAAACATAACAGCTCCTTCATTCATTCTCTCTAGGCACATCCTTTTAATTACGGTGGCATATGTAAATACATTAGGCTCGCAGCCTGGCCTACCTTTGGACTCCACGAACAGATCCATCGCTTCATTTATTTTCTTCTCTGCACATAGGGCAAAAATGAGGTAAAATATGTGTGCGTATTGAGGGGAATTCCCTTAATTTCCATAAATTTCTTGAGTTCAAATGCCTCATCCAGAAATCCACCCAAGCTCAATATCTCAATAGCAGTGTCGTACTCTAAGGGCGCCTTTTCTGCAAATTCCTCCTTCCCATATTTGTTCAACAATTCTTTGTCTATGCCCTCGGAAAGAGAAATACCTATTTGAAATTCCTCTGCCGACTCTTTCTCCTTGGCAACAACATGTATTTTAAAGCTCTTTCTCTGCAACTGCAATGAGGGATTCTTCACTTGCCCTAGTTTAATGGGCATTGAACTGGCATTAGTGTTCTTTTGTGCAACTGAACATTTCAGCAGACTTGCTGACATAAAGAGAGCGACCATTGAAACAGAGGGGAATGCGCGATCTACTCGTTTTAATTTCCCCCCTGAATTGCATCTGGTAAGCTAGGGTCCTCACTGGTATCAAGAAACAAAATGTGACAAATGCTGCAAAACATATGCCATTCACTCAGACTCGAAGGCTCATTCTAAAACATGTGGTATACGGGAGTATCGATGCGACTGTGGAACCCTCTTCGAAATGCAAGTATGACTGCACAAACACGCATCCATGAAGCCTTGTCACAGTACGTAGCTAATGGTGGTGTTCCCTGATGTTGACGTTCTTTCATCCAATGGTGAGGTGAGGATCTGTAGATAACGATTCATTTGCATACATGACGCGAGCTTATCTGACTGCTTTAAGCAATCTAACGGTTGGCGATGACCACACTGTCAACCAAGCCCTCTCCTGTCCAAGAACAAATTGAGCTGGGAAAGCTCAAATAAGGAAACTCCTTTGGCGTAATTAATACCTTTATGGTAGATGTTACTAGAATATGATATGGTAGATGTTACTAGAATATCATAACAATGGTAATTTCTACTTGTATTATGTGAATTTAACCCTAAGTTCTTTATAGATATCCTATAGCTTTCTTAAGGGAGATAATCAATCATTAAGTATATAGTCTTTTTATTTTCTCATTTATTCACCTTATGAATTAATATTTATGGGAAAATATGCTGCAAACTAAGTGATGTTTTGTGTTCAATTCCTTTGGAGGTTGTGAGTGTTTGAGTGTTGTTTATTGTATTCACATAATCTGTGTCCACCCATTGTATTGTACTCAAATGAAATCACCAAGAGAGCTAGTGTATATGTTCCTTGTTGAGTTCTTTTTTTAGAACACCCTATAGTTGTTGTGTCAGTGATGGTCTTTTGTGTGAACTCATAGGTATAGTATCTTGTGATTTGAGCTTTGATGATAAACATTACTATTGACCAAAGCAATGCTGATTCAGGTCCATTGCTATCTTTTTCTATGCATTTACTATATCCTCGTGAAAACAATTATGACCTAGAGATGTTTTGTGTTATTGTTGGTAAGTCAATTATGAGTTGGAGTGAACTCATTGTGTTAAACTACGGCTCCTCCATGAAATATATACGTAGGCAAGGCCGTTAGAGACAAGCCCCCGAGGAATTAGGTCTGACCCCTTAGGTTCCCCTCACACTTGTTTGAAAACAAACTTGTGTGTGTTAGTTTTAAGTTTGAGGTTAAAATTTTGGTATTTGCATTATGTCCTTAGCTGAGTTTGTGTTGGTAAGTTTTGGGCATTACATTATTAAAAGAGATTCACCTTTATATTTATATTTTCTATTGTCATTTTTTCTTTCTTTTATCACAAGAATGTCTTCTCATAAATGGAGTATTCTTTATAGAATCAATCATATAATTTTTACCTCATTTATTCTAACAATAAGGTTGGAACAAACTTTTCAAGTTTCAACTTAATTAAGGTACTACTAGTTCCCATAACTTAGTTACCCAAATTTTAGTAGCTTAATTGAATAATATAATTATTACATACTATTGTAGTATATGTCGACTACAAGGTCTAATTGTAACAACAAAACTATTAGAGCTAGATTACATAGTTCATCATTTTAACTTAACTTATTATCACTAAACAAATATACCCATGATGAAATAAGTATTTGCAACTAGATTGGACAAAAGGGCAGGGCCTTACATTCTCCCCCCTTGTATTAGACTTCCTCCCAAAAGTCCTTAGAAATAGGAAACTTAACCTTATTAAAGCAATCCACCTGAAACTATAAGTCATTCTATTTAGTATTTAGAACTAAAATGATACCTCAACTGATGACATTAACTTGTATAATAAAATGATAGCATAACTATCTAGACTATAACACAAGGAGTTAAAGTTGTTCCAAGAAGGGTGGGGCTTGACATCAATCATAATCCACTAACGTTGATCCACATTATAACAAGATAAACAAAATTTCAAGATAAGGGTTATTATCAACTACACATATAAGATGATTAAAATTGACTATTAAATTGTAAAACTTAATTGGTGTCAGAGAATCTATATTATAATGATGATAATACTTGACCAAGAATGACATCTTACAAATATCAAATAGTTCATGGACTAACTTACATGTACAAAACCCTAAACCCTAAACATGGTATCAGAGCCTGTATGACTTTTTCCCACCCTCTTGCCCAATTTTTGGGGTATTGGGGCTAGTCTGCTCTTTCATGTAAAATTTAATGCCAAAAATAAAAGAACAAGTTACTGATCAAATTCATGCATCTTATTATTCTATTCATTTCTCAAGCTATAAAGCATTGCTTACATTTTGCATTATAATTATTATCATTATTCTATGTATATGGTGTTAGTTTTTTTTAGATCAGAATTGACATAAGCAGAAAAACTCAACATAGTCAACAATGAACATAAAAAAAATTACCCTAGGAAAACCCTCCTTCATGAGGGAGAAAACCCAACAAAAATATATCTCTTATATATTGAATGAATAAGAGCAGAAATTCGCTTTACAATCAGACCCTTCTCAAGGGTGAATTAATACAATGAATAATAACACCTATCCTTTGATGCAAAGATAAATATGTTTCTCCTTGAAGTCAATCTGCTTCTACAAGATGGTGATTTGCTATTGAAGGGAAAATTTCTACTTTGTAGAAATGTGAATTGAAGAGAGAAAAGACTTGATGATGAAATGAATGATCACCACTTTACATATATACCAATCTAGGTGACTTTTCATCTAGGTCAGCTCCCTTAGAAGAAAAATATAAAATAATAATCGCAATATGTAGGCCGTCCTGCCTTTAATTAAGGAGAAAATATCTGCTGAAGCTACCAAACACTAACATATGGCTTTCTTTAAGATAAGAGTTTTAGTTTTAGTAGTTTAAAACTGTACGACTTAATACATAGTTCTTGTAGCACAATCTTTTATACTCCTGTCTATACCTCTACTCGTATTTTGTTCCTTACTCTTTCCAATCAGCCTAAGGAATTTAGTCACATTCCAAACGTGTTGTATCGTAAGTAAGTTGATGTTTAAGACCTCACGAACTTAAACCATGCAAAACAGAAACGATAGCAAGGATGAAACCAGGATGATGATCACTACAGGAAGATCTACTAAAACCTTGCAAGAAAATGTTGTTTTAGAATGGAGTCATATTTTTATGCCTAATGGTAATGAAGCTAATTCTTCTAGTAAAAAATTAACAGATATTCCCCATGAACGCTTTGTTTAAAACAAAAACCTTTTTTTGAAATCTATACTGCTTTAGGATTTTTGTATTTTAAATCTTTAAGATGTTTCCAATATATGCACCTTAGTTATGTACAAGTAGGTATCAAAGCCCATTAACTAGGAATCCCTGCTAGGGTATGTGCAGGATCATGATGGGCCAAACAGGCCCTTAAGTGGCAATGAAAATTCAGAAAAATCAGAGTTAGGCAACTTGACGTAAAAATTTGAATAAGTTATCTATATTATTTCAAAAACATGTAAGAATATAATCTGTGGGAAATTGAATGTAGTTTCTAAACTACTAGGTTAATTTTTAAAAACAAAATCTATTTGGTGAAAATTTGAAATTTCAATGCAATATTACTTAAATTTTAGGAAAAAGAAGAAGTAGGTGTCTGTCTGACCACCCTAACCATAATAAAATGATAATATTTTTTTATGAGATTTTAGATATAAGTAGAGGACTCATGTCTGAATGTGACATATTTTTTTGTAATTTTTTTCCAAGTAAATAATTAATTATGAATTTTTTATTACAACTTTTAAAAAATATAAAAACTTGTATGTCTGACCACCTTAACTTGGTTAAAACCTCATGAAATTCATTTTTTTTTTTTAATCCTATAGTATGCTAAACATAGAATGTGACACATATTTTGGATTCAAAAAATATGATACCGTTTGAAAGTTATAGATGTTTTTCAATCAGCCTATCAATCAGGACTTTAGTCGTAGTTCTAATAGAAAATAAATAATAATTATTTATTAAATTCAAAGTCAAAAATAATTTATATTGGTGGAAAGCTGAGAGTCTCTTCTACAAACCCTTTTCGTTTCATCAATTTTGGCCTAAAATAAAGTCGTCAGCCACATGGACGAAGTCTAGAAAAACAAGGTAAGTTGTCAAACACATTTTTTGCGTTGACTTCTTAGGATTGGCATGTCCAAGCCAAATACCAAAGCAAGCCCGAGGCTAATCCCTAGGCAATAAATTATGTGTTAGAAATATCGGATATCTGTTTCAAATCAGATATCCGTTTCAAATCGGATATCCGTTTTTTTTTGCATTTTATAAATCATATATTATAAAGTGTATAAATTTTTTTAAAATCATATATAAACCAAATCGGATATCCATTTCAAAACGGATATTTGATTTGGTTTATATATGATTTAAAAAAATTTATACACTTTATAATATATGATTTATAAAATGCAATAAATATTTTATAGTTTATTTTAATATATCTACTTGAGAATATACAATATAGTTTATAATTTAATATATAATATATGATAT
>VDFB02177067.1:20640-69213 GCA_007258455.2 Sequoia sempervirens
TGTGAAAGATTTTGAATACAAAATCAAACATGTGCAAGCTCAAATAGATCATGATAATAAAAAATGAGCACAAATGCTTGCACAGCTCAAAAAAATGGAAGTAGCATGGAAAACCTACTCTACACCCAAATCTGGACAACAAACAATGGATCGTCGTTGATGGAGACATCAAAGGATCCAATTCTTAGAAGTAAATACTCAAGCAAGTCAAGAATTAGAATTCTTGAGAATCGAAGAAATTCAAGATCAACAAGTTGAGATGGAACATCGAGAATTAGTTTTGGAACAATTCACTAAAGAAATGGAGAAACCAAATTTTCAACAGGAAAGTAGCAATCAGTCAAAACCAAGAAAACTCAAAATGATAGTCTTTACTCATACATGAAGAAGTAAGAAATTCCACACTTATGGTCGAGGTAAACCACCTCCAATAGAAAACTTGGACATGGTAGCTTAGATGGCCGGAGCTAATCTAGAAGATCCAAAACAAGCAGATGTGCCTATGGAAAACCTGATTGATGAAGAAATATGGTATTCCATTAAACATAGATACAGTCCAAAAATGATTAAAGCCATTCTTGCAAAAATCCTAGAACTATCAAAAGAAGTAAAGGCTCGATACTTTAGTCATATGATTCAAAGCCTAGTAGTAGAATTCTAAATAAAATTCAAAGGTATTAAAGCTTATCCTCTTATTGCTTTAATAGATATTGGAGTTAACACTACTACATATTGGGGGCTTTAAGATAATTTTTGAGATAATTTTGAGTAAATTGTCTTAATTTGAAACATAAGTATTTTTGTCTCTTTAGAGACAATTTCACTTTTGTCTCTTTAAAAAATGGATTAAAGAAGAGACAATATGAAAAAATGTATCAAAAATAAAATAAAATTATTTTAAATATTTTTTTAGTGTGGTTTTCAACATTCAATGTTTCTAGACTCTCATCATCCTCCTGTTTGCTAGAATTTTTATTTTTATTTTTCCAAACGCGATAGAAATTTGATCTGTGTACTAAAAAATCATCCTCATCTACACAAAATAAAGAAGTTAAGCAGGTCTAACCAGATAGTAGCACAACTCTGCCAATTGTACCACCTCTTTTTCATTCTAAATCTAAAGAAACAATAAAGAAGATTTTAGATGGACAAAGTTGTAGAAGGGAAATGGTAATAGAAGGGAGTCATGGTTATATGTACCATCAATCTACTTTTTCAGGAGAAAAAATGAACACTATATTATAGCACCAAAATAAACAAATTCCAAAAAGGTGGAAGATCAACAAAGGTAAACAAGCTCAAATAAAAAGTCAATCCTTAGAACTAGTTGCTATTGCTCTTTCTCAAACAAATTTATGAAAAGAAAAAGTAAATTCACAATTGAAGATAACAATGAGAAATGCCATATTAATTGTAATTATTTCCAAAATGATGTGGAAGTTTATATACCATGGATATGGCATAACCATTAGATTTAATATTGACACTAATTTCACAAACATAAGAAGCAAATATGTCTTTTGTTCATTTGTTTCTATCCATCCTCTTCTTTTGTGTCTCTTTCTATGAGACACTATTCTAATTGTGGGTGTCAATTGTTCATCACATTGAACACCCTCCTCATTATTCTTGTCTCCCACTTACTAAAATTCAAAGATCGTTTCCTGTCGAGGTTCAAGAATGACAATTGAATCATTGTGTGCAACAAATAATTTATCATGTTCCTCTAGCTCCTCTTCATGCTCACTACCTGATGAGTTTGATTGTTAGGCTTCCTATACACAACACAATTTAACTCATTAAAATAACATATCAGACCTTTCTTTTTGCTTTAAAGCATAAAATTTAATAAACCATGAAAATATATGCTTTTTGCTATGTAAACTGATAATTATTAATCTTGTAGCAACTTAGATCATAGTTTTAGCTTTGCTTGTTTCAATTCTCTATGCAAAAAAGAAACTATTGTAATTCTAGGTGTATTTGTCTAGATTAATATTTGTATCATTTACTTTGCAATAAAAATGAATGCAAAATATGAAATTTTATTGTAACCCATCGTGCAAAGAACTTACCTCGGATTCATGGCCAGTGACTAATTTCTCCCCTCGATCTAGCATATGTTGTCGAAGGCCTTGGGAACCATGGAGTAAAGCATATTTTAGGTCTTCATCTAAAGCTTCTTTTTGAAATTGGTGAACCAATATAAACAAATATAACTAAATTTATAAGGTATAATGAATCATAAGATACAATTAACTCACAAGTTTGTCAAGACTTTTTTTATGAAATAGAGAATACATTAGATGAAAATATTCACTTACCAAGCTACCACGAATGCTATTGTACACACTAGATCCTAATTTATGGGATCCAATACTTGACACCCTAGCTTGGGTTGCTTTTGTTGTATCTTGAAGGTGTCTTTTAGATCCTCCTCGTGCAGATGGCCTATAGTTTGGATTATTGTGGAACTTCCTCTTAAATTTGGTGTCTTTCATAAGTTCATCCCATTTCACTTGGTCTATGATCCAAGATGGATGTGGATATATCAAGTGTTTTATCAGTTTGGACTTTAAATTGTCTCATTTAGAGTGAATGTATTTTCATGCAATATCTAGAATAATTTTCTCATTAAAACCAAGATTTCCAAATGCTATTATGACATCTTTCAAAAGTTAATCTTTCTTAGCATTGGCTTACTTCCTCTAATCCATTTGAATGGTATTGCCAAATAATTGTTCTGCATGACAAAAAAATAAAATAAAAGAATTTTAGCCCTATTTCAACCTTCAAGACATTTCCTTTTGAGGTGAGTAAGATTGCAATTTTTTGTGTTCTTTTTATAGTCACTAAGGATATTGTTGTAGTCTTAGGGGTTGAAGTAGATGCCCCTATAGATATATCAATTACTTTGTCATCTATTTTCTGTATTTACAATGAGATCATCAAGCAACCATGTAATCACATTATAGCATCACAAAGTAACCATGTAATCATCAAGCAACTATGTAATCAGCAATGATGCTTTTACCACTCAACATGCCATTACAATGATTAAAGTAAAATATGAACTAGAAAAGAATAATAAGATAATATTTTCAGATAATTTTACCTATTCATCTGGAGTAAGCCCCACATTGCCCAATAATGTCCTCTCTCACAACTCAATTTGTTTAAGTATTTCTTTCCTAATTTCAATATTTTAAAGAGTTTTTGGTAGGAGCCTTAGTATTCTTGATTGTGATTCTATAAGACTCCTCAAGGAAACTTGTCCATGTATTGGTGGGAGAATTCCAATTGAACCCAAACTTGATGGATTATTTATTTGTGATGTACTCCTAACAGGGGCATGCATGTCCATTTCAACAAGAATAGTAGGAGAATCCATGTTTGATGTAGAAGGCATGCTATGAGATATTGTGCTTGATGCCACTCTTGTAATAGGTGTTTTTTGAAACATTCTGCAAGGCACACACATAAATATTAAAGTGGTATAATAGGGGAAATAATATAATCAAACACACACAAACATATGATTGAATCTTACCTTTCACATAAGATTGGGTGTATCAGATGACATAATTGGATTTTGCATGCCAAGAAGATGTATTCTCGGTGGACTTACTCTAGAAATAACCTATGATAAAAACACAAATATTAACAAAATATAAAAAGTGAAATAAATTAATTAAATGCACATGAATCTAGATCAAATCTTACCACTGGCATAATACTAGATGTACTAAGGGGCGTGATAAAGGTTGAAATGACTTTAGAGATGGCTTGCATTCCACAAATATAAATTAACATAATATAATATAGAACATAAAATAATTGAACCTATAAAAGACAATTTTCAAACTTACCACATACACCATCATAGTAATGTTTTGCATTTGCCTGTTCTTTAACATTTCAATTAGACCATTTAAGATCAATGGATCCCCCATTAGAGAACATATGCAAGTGATATTAGTAACATAAGTCAAATTCACTAGCACATGAATAATAACATACATAATTTTCATTATATTTCAGTACATAAGAAAAACATAAAAATTGCTCAACATCCAATTTTTTTTAGCTTTATGGTGTTGGTTTCTCTTGTTTAAGTGTTAATTGCATAAAGTACATAGGTGTTGATTGTGTAAAGCTTCCAAATACAAAAATGTCTTTCAACTAAATTGATAAAAAAATAAAAAAAATGAAAACAACTTATCCAATTGAAAAAAAATTGTAAGCTATATTCATTGAAGTTACAAACATCCACTAATAGAACACTCAAAACATTCAAATTACTTAATTTTCATTACATTTTGTGTTTAATTAAAAACACAATACTTAACCTGTAAAGTGTTAATTATATTGTATTGAATCCTCACAACCATCCTAAAATGAACATGATGATTAAACAATGTCATTCTTACATGAAATGTCCTCATCTGATGACATAAATGTACCATCATTAATAAGCCATTATTCCACAAATAAATTAACACCATAGTTTTCATGGTATTCTTCACCTTCAACTACAAGTAAATGAAAATCAATAAATTCGTCATTTTCATGGATTTGATGTCCATGTGATTGCTCATATCCTTTAGACACTTCAATAAACTCATCATGATTTTCATCTTAGTCATACATATAATTGACAATGAAGTTCTCATCATCTCCACCTTGGCCATCTATGTCTTCAAGTAAATCACGGTCCTCTACATCTTGAACAAATGTTACTCTTCATCCTTTTGGATCATAATTAATCATGAATGACCAACCAAGTTATTCTAAATTTGAAATGAGAAATATCTGGTCACATTGATTTGAAAACACATAATGTTGAGAAGTGACTTCAAACCTAGATGTATTAATCATATGGAATCCATTTTTTGCAACAATATAGTTTTGTCTTCACCTACTTTGATAAGTTTGTACCATTGAACATAAAAAATAACTTTCTTGATAGATATAAAGTCAAGCTCTATAATATCCTCTAACACTCTATAATAGTGAAGTGTGCTTATAATTAGTTATCTATTATTTGCATGTGAATGATATTCCACCTCAAATGATGCTGAAATTTCACAATCATAAGTTTTACTCTTGCCATTAACTCTTTTAATGTGAAAATAATGACTGAAATTCCACATTCCTTTGTAATATGTTACCTAATTTTATATAATATTAACTAATTAGATTCAAGGAATAAAAAGTTAAAAGAAAAATAACTAAATACTTCAAAGATGTTAATATATATGTATCACCTCCCCATTTCTAGATCCTTTAACAAAATTTAGTTGTTGTGTCATTCTATTCTTCCCCTTTGTTGCTTCTTGTTCAATATTGGTCTTTAACCAATTCCACAAGCATCTATCTGACCATTTTCTTTTATAGCTTGTAGGAAGTCCTTGAATAGTGTTTTGACCATGTCTATTATGTACATTGGTCCATGTCTTTTCATTTTCTAATTTCTTTTGTTCAGTGTACTTCTCCATCCATTCTAACATAAAGTCAGAATTATATGCAACATACAAATTAATGACTCCTACCCCTTAGCATCTACAATGAAAAATAGAATTGTTCAATAAATTAATAATAATTTAAAGGTATGTCTTATAAAATTTAAGATAAAAATAATTATTTTAAACAATTTTGTATACTTTTTATCTTCTTTAGCTATTCTTGTTCAATATTATTTCAAAAGTTTAAGATAAAAATAATTACTTCAAATATTCTTGTTCAATATTGGTCTTTAGCCAATTCCACGAGCATTTATCTAACCATTTTTTATACCTTTTATCCTCTTTAGCCATTCTTGTTCAATATTACTTCAAAAATTTAAGATAAAAGTAATTACTTGAAACATTCTTGTTTAATATTAGTCTTTAGCCAATTCCACAAGCATCTATTTGAACATTTTCTTTTATGGCTTATAGGAAGTCCTTGAGTAGGGTTTTGACCATGTCTATTATATACATTGGTCCATGTCTTTTCATTTTCTAATATCTTTTGTTCAATGTACTTCTCCATCCATTCCAACATAAAGTCAAAATTGTATTGACTCACTCAACATCTACAATGAAAAATAGAATTGTTTAATGAATTAATAATGATTTAAAGGTATGTCGTATAAAACTTAAGATAAAAACAATTACTTCAAATATTTTTTATACCTTTTATCCTCTTTGAAGTCCCTTGACTCTCTATTTTTTCTCCTTCAAATGATTGAGGTTGGTTATAATCCCATAATCGAGGAACTTCAAGATGCAATTCAAGTAAGTACTCACTCAAATGAACCATTGTTTGGAAAACCATGTACCCTTCAACCATGGACCCTTCCGGTCGATTTTTCCTAACAAATGTTTTAGAACCTTCATATATCTCTCTATGAGCCACATATTGTCTGGATATGGATAGGACCACACTGTTCAATCTATTTTACTAGGTGTACAAGGTATTGCTTTTTAGAATTAAAGAAGTTAAGAGGGAAACACATTTGAATATTACACATCAAAAGTGGAACATTCCTTTTCCAATAATTCAATTCATCTTGATGTATCTTTTTAGATAAAACTCATCTACAAATATTAATGTGTATTATAATAAACACTTATTATTTGTTTGAAATTAAAGGTATAAATATATATAAAGACATTACCAATAATGTTTTTTAAAGGATACAATTTATAAAAGAGTATGTATGATGAATTTAAAATACCTCAAATATTTAGATAATTTGTAAATAGTTAATGTGACATCACTGTTAAAGATGTTCGATATTGTTGCAGGAAACACATATTACATGATCATTAACAAAAATAATGTTAAAATATACATGAACTTCTGTTATCACTAAGATATACAGATTTCTAATTATGTTTCCAACAAATCTAACATTCTACAAAGTTACCTTTATCCAGTTGTGCTAATCATGTGTTTTTAGCCCTGAGAACTCTAACCCATTTCTTGTGAATAAGTTTTTTAAAGTCACACCAAAACCAAAATGAAATCTTATTCTTTTTATTGTATTAATGATGTTTTCTTTCTCTTTTGATGTAAAAATCGATGGAACATGAACAAATGAGTTGTTTTCATGCAACCACATGTTCGACATAATATTGACAACTTGGAAGTCCTTTTATAACTTTATTTGTGATTCAAGGTTGGTTCCATTTAGATGTTTCCACAAACACTTTGTCACATTTTTTTTGATGTGCATAGTATCAAATAGGTGGGTTATTGACAAGTTCTTATAGTATTGTAATTTGTAGAAAATAGTCTCTACGCTGGCAAGGGCTTTCTGCGCTAGCAAGGGCAGGGCCCCTGGGTGGAAAGTCTGTCCCTTTTTTTTGTCATATAGTGTTTTCCACCTAACAGGGTTCATCCTTCTTGTCTTTTTCATTTCTAGTTTCTTTTTATTCAACTTTTTTTTCTCACGCATTTGATAGTGATGATTTTGTGATAAAAATTATCTATACTCATCATACACAATTTTATTGAGATTCTTTGATTTCTTATACAATGTTTTCGACCCACATGATGAACAACCATGTTTCCCCTTTGTTTGTAACCCTGAAATAAGAATAAAAACTATATTTAATAAATGGTAAAATGAACAAAATAATTACAAATATAATTTATAATATATTACCACAACAAATAGAGAGTTCCAAAGCATCATGAATTGTCTAGATAAGGATCGCATAAAAGAGGAAGTTTTTATCATTGATAGGTCTTGATACATCGTACATATTTACACCATCCCATAATTCACAAAACTCATCAATAAGAGGTTCCATGTATATATCCATATCCTTTACTTAATACTTCTCTAAATAAACAAAAATTTCTTTATAAGGGTTTAATCGAGTTGATTTTTTTTATATAATCTTCAAGAAAGTGTTGCATTAATATGTTCTAGTACCTGGTACGATAAAATTTAACATTGCATGCTCCTTTTTCATTACCATCCATGAGAGAAAATTGTTGTTAATAATTAAAATCGGCCAAATAGAATATATTTTTCTAAGATCTCCAAAAGATTGATACCATCCATTGGTAGAGAAATTCTTGCATTCCTTGACTCATGCTTAAATACAGTCATTTTTTTAACCTCTTTCTAGTGTTTGTTATCCACAACCATACGTATGCCACCATCTTGGCCCCTTCTTTGTGCATGATAATGCATATATTTTTCCAACTCTTTGCATTTGAACATCTTCCCAAACCTTGAATTTAGTAGAATGTGATGTAATACTTTATAAGAAACCTTCTTGAATACTTGATCTTGACGATGCCTATTTGTGTGACACATTGAGCATTGTTTTAAATTTGTATTATTTTCATAGTGCAATAAATGGTCATTTGGACATGCGTCATATGTATTGTATATCATTCCAATGTATTTCATCACTGAAGATACTTCTCTATGAGAATGAGACAACTTATTGTCCTTTGGAAGTATTTTGTGTGCCAAAAGTTTACATGAGACAACAAATGATTTTTATAAAATAAGTATACACAATATTCAAAACTTTCAAGATATTTAGATAATTAATTTATAGAAATATTGAATTCCTACCTTAATATATCAATAAAACATGTGTTTTTCAATTCATGCGTAACTTTCAAGTTCAACAACATAAGTGTCACAAATATAGAAGTATCTGCATTTGGGAAAAGAGACATACTAGCCAACTGAGCTAGAGGTGAATCAATAACTTCTTCAAAAGATGTGTAGAAGTCTTGGATAAATTCATTGATTCCGGTCTCATTTATCTACGAAGTGGTTTCATCTATAAATGTGTCTTGTTCATCTTGAGAGTAGCTATTATAAGTGATATCCATTAATTCTTTAAGAATATTGGAAACTGGAAAGATTTTTCATCAAAAAATTAATTAAAATGATCAATAATAATGTATTAAATAATATGCATATTTATTTATTATAAGAATAACAATTTGTTAAGTATAATGTACCTCTTTTATATAAACTCCATAGTTCAATCTATGCATACCAACAAGTCACTACTTCTATTTTGACACTTTTTGCAAGTGCAATATACTATTTAATTGAAGTATTCATCTATCCCTGGAACAGGTTTCGTTATTCATTCATCTAAATATTCGGATGATTATGATGTACTATTTCCCTAAATGCACCATGTATTATATCAATAATAAGAGTACAATTTTTAACTCAAGTATTACTTTTTTTGAAGAGAACATGACTCTTAGGTGCATGATATGTTACAACTTAAGAAATTTGAAACTTTGAAAATGTGACCTTACAGTGAGATACACAAAAGTTAAAAAAAATTAATCATTTTTATATAAAATCTATGGGGTTTTAAATACATTTTTTATTTTTTTTATTCTTGGATCACCCTTTTTTGGACATTTGCAATGTGGATGTATAACACTAGCATTGAAGGTTGAAAATAATTTGTTCTTATAGTAGTACCATGTGACACCTACACCAAAGATGCAAATGTAGGTTATCAAAGGTTGTATTGAGACAAATGTAGGGTAAAGATCAATAAAAATAACCTAATCTAAATGCTAGTGCATTCTCTTGGTAGCTTGAGAGAATATGTTACAATAATTTGTATCATTTTTTAACACAATCGTATAACAAAAAAAAGATACTATGTTTTGAGGTTTGTCTTATTATACAACTATGACTAAACACTATCTTTGCAACATAATTCTATTTGAAATCTCACTCAACCCTTGTGTCATGAGTTGTTTGACTCCATAGCCCATTGGTGAAGACCGTCATTTACTTAAACCAAAAAAAGTAATCTATTTAAAAAAAAATCACTATATCATTACACTCCAAAGATTAATTAATTGTCCTCATTACATTAGTACCTTTAGTGTAGTAGTATAGTAATATTCTTTCAAGGTATTTGCCAATTTAGAGGATTTTATTGATGTCACAAAAGTGTTTCATAATTCATGTAAATTACTCTAAAACATATATTTTTTCATCACTAACTAGTTTAATCTTTTGATAATGAAAATGATATGAAATATTACTCTATGTGTTACCTATTAAATGTTAGGTTAGTGTTTCATTTCATTAAAATGATACTACAAGTACCAAAAACAACATAAATTTCAACAATAATTTATGTAATGTCTAAAATATAACTTGAGCAATTAGAAAAAAAATGAAAATTCGATTAAAACTTACACAGAAATTGATTATGAATCTGCTTTTTTCTTTTAATTTGCTCAAGCTATATTTTAAAATAATTTTATGGTTTTTTTTATACATGTTTTCATATATTTCTATAGTTATTTATGTAATGATCCCAACTAGCATCCACACACTTTTCTTTGTAGCTTAGAACTATTAGGTTATCTTCTTGGTGTCTATACAAAATAACAAATCAACGATTTATGTTGTTTCTGGTACTTGCAGTATCATTTTAATGAAATGAAACACTAACTTAAGATTTAATAGGTAGCACATAGAGTAATATTTCATATCATTTTTATAATCGTAAGATTGAACTAGTTAGTGATGAAAAACATATTTTAGAAAAAATTACACGAATTATAAAACTCCTTTGTAACATAAATAAAACCCTCCAAATTAGTACACCTTGAAAAATATTACCATACTACTACACTAGAGGTACTAATGTAGTGAAGACAACTAATTAATCTTTGGAGTGAATGATAATAGTGAATTTTTTTAAAAATAAATTACTTTCTTTGGTTTATATAAATGATGGTCTTCACCAATGGGCTATGGAGTCACACAACTCATGACATAAGGGTTGAGTGAAAGATGTCAAAGGGAAACCTATTGCAAATATGGCGTTTAACCATTGTCATATGATGAAACAAAACCTCGAAACATAGTTTTTTTTTGCTACATGATTGTGTTAAACAATGATACAAATCGTTGTAAAATATTCTCTCAAACTGGTAAGAGGGCGCACTAGCATCAAGATTATGTTATTCTTGTTGGTCTTTATCCTACATTTGCATCTTTGATGTAGGTGTCACATAGTACTATTATAAAAACATTTTCTTTCAATCTTCAATATTGGTGTTATGCATCCACATTGTAAATGTCCAAAAAGGGTGATTCAAAAACAGGAAAATAGACTAAAAACCCCACAAATTCTATATAAAAATTATTAAAACTTTTTCATTTTGTGTATCTCATCTTAAAACCATGTTTTTAAAGTTTCAATATTTTTAAGTTGTAACATATTATGCACCTAAGAGTTATGTTCTATTCAAAAAGTAATACCCGAGTTAAACATTGTACTCTTATTGTTGATAGTACATGGTGCATTCAAAGAAATAACACATCATCATCATCTAAATATTCAGATGAACAGACAACAAGATCTACTTTGAGGACATATGAATACTTCAATAAATTGATATATTGCACTTACAAAAGGTGCCAAAATAGAAAACTAAAAAATGGCGACTTATTGGTATCCATAAATTGAACTATGGAGTTTATATAAAAAATGTACATTATAATTAATAAATTTTTATTCTTATAATAAATAAATATGCACATTATTTAATACATTATTATTGATCATTTCAATTGATTTTTTGATAAAAATTCGTTTCCAATTCTTAATATTTTTGAAGAACCAATAAATGTCACTAGTGATAACCACTCTCAAGATGAAAATTAAAATATATTTATGGATGAAACCACTTCGTAGATAAATGAGTCTAGTGTCAATGAATTTATCCAATACTTCTACACATCTTCTGAAAAAGTTCTTGATTCACTTCTAGCTCAATTGGCTAGGATGCTTATTTTATCAAATGCAAATACTTCTATATTGACGACATTTATGTTGTTGAACTTGAAGGTTACACATGGATTGACAAACACATGTTTTATTAATATATTAAGGTATGATTTGATATTCCTATAGATTAATTATTTAATTGTCTTAAAAGTTTCAAATATTGTGTATATTTATTTTATAAAAATCATTTGTTGTCTCATGTAGACTTTTGACAAACAAAATACTTCTAGAAGACAATAAGTTACTTCATTCCCATAAAGAAGTATTTTTAGTGATGAAAGATATTGGAATGAAGTACAACACATATGATGCATGTCCAAATGATCATATATTGTACTATGGAAAGAATACAAATTTTTAACAATGCCTAGTGTGTCACACAAATAGGTATCATTAAGATCAAGTATCCAATAAGATCTTTTATAAAGTACTATATCACATTCCACTAAAAACAAAAGTTTGATAGGATGCTCAAATGTAAGGAGTTGGAAAAATAGATGCATTATCATGCACAATGGAGGAGCCAAGATGGTGTCATACGAATGGCTACGAATAGAAAACATTGGAAAGAGATTGATGAGAAATGACCACATGTAAGAAATAAGCTAAAAAATGCTATAATTTCTCTAGCAATGGATGATGTCAATCTTTTTAAATATTTTAGAAAAATATATTTTGTTTTGTTAGTTTTAATTATTAACAAATCTTCCCCCATGGGTGACAATGAAAAAGGAGCATGCAATGTTAACTATTATCATATCAGGTACTAGAACATATTAATGTAATGTGTTTTTGAAGATTAAATAAAAAGAAATTCAACTTAGTTAAACCCTGATAATTTTTTTTTTGTTTACTTAGGGAAGTATTAGGTAAAAGATATGGATGTATACATGGAGCCCCTCATTGATGAAATTCGTGAATTATGGGATAATGTAAATATGTACGATGTATTCAAACCTATCAATGATAAAACTTTATTTTTCATGTGATCCTTATCTAGACAATTCATGGTGCCCTGAGACTCTATTTATTGTGGTAATATATTATAAATTACATTTGTAATTATTTCATCTATTTTACCATTTACTAAATATGTTTTTCATTCTTATTTCAAGGCTACAAATAAAAATGAAACATGGTTGTCCATCATGTGGGTCAAAAACATTGTACAAACATTCAAAGGATCTCAATAAAACTGTGTATGATGAGTATAGACAATTTTTATTGCAAAATCATCGTTATTGAGTGTGAAGAAAATAAGTTCAATAGAAAAGAATTAGAAATGAGGAAGCCAAGAAGGATGAAATCTACAAGGTGGAAAACACTATATGACAAAAAAAAAGGGACAAACTTTCCATTGAGATTGAAAATACTCTATTTTCTACAAATTACAATATTATGGGAACTTGTTAATAGCCCACCTATTTGATACTACACACATCAGAAAAAATGTGGTAGAGTGTTTGTAAAAACATCTAAATAGAACGAACATTGAAACATAAATAAAGTTATGAAAACTCCTCCAAGTTGTCAATATCATGTTGAACATGTGGTTGCATGAAAACAATTCATTGTTCATACTCCATAAATTTTTACCTCAAAGGAGAAAAAAACATTATCGATACAATGAAAAACATAAGATTTCCTTATGATTTTGGTGCAACATTAAAAAACTTATTCACAAGAGATGGGTTAGAGTTCTCAAGATTCAAAACACATGATTGACACAACTGGATAAAGATAACTTTGGAGAACGTCAAATTTGTTGGCAAAATTATTAAAAATTTATATATCTTAGTGATAACAAAAGTTCATGCATATTTTAACATTGTTTTTGTTAATGATCATGTACTATGTATTGCTCGCAACAATACCAAACACCTTTATATATGTTTATACTTTTAGTTTTTAAAAAATAATAAGTTTATATTATAATACACAATATATGTAGGTGAGTTTTATCTAAAGAGATACATCAAAATGAATTAAATTATTGGAAGATGAATGTTTCACTTTTGATGTGTGATATTCAAATGTACTTCCCTATGAGCTTCAATTCTCAAGAGCACTACCTTGTACATTTAATAGAAGAAATTGAACAGTGCGGTCCTATCCATATTCAGATAATGTGGCTCGTGAAGAGATATATTAAGGTTCTAAAATAATTTGTGAGGCAAAAGACTTGACTGAAAGGGTCCATGGTTGAGGGGTATATGGTTTTCTAGACAATGGTTTATTTGAGTGAGTGCTTATTTAAATTGCATCTTGAAGCTCATCGATTATGGGATTATAACCAACCTCAATCATTTGAAGGAGAAAAATTAGAGGGTCAAGGGGCTTCAAAGAAGATAAAAGGTATACAAAAATGTTTGAAGTAATTGTTTTTATCTTAAATTTTATAAGACATACCTTTATATCATTATTAATTCACTAAACAATTTTATTTTTCATTGTAGATGCTAAAGAGTGGGAGTCATTACATTTGTATATTGCATACAATTCTTACTTTATGTTGGAATGGATAGATAAGTACACTAAACAAAAGAAATTAGAGGATGAAAAGATATGGCCCAACGTATATAATATACATGGCCAAAACATTGTTCGAGAATTTTTTGCAAGCCATGAAAGAAAATGGTCAAATAAATGCTCGTGGAATTGGCTAAAGACCAATATTGAATAAGAAACAACAAAGAGAAAGAATAAAGTGACACAACAACAATTGAATTTTGTTGAAAGATATAGAAGTGGGGGAGGTGATACATATACATTAATATATTTGAGATATTTAGTGATTTGTCTTTTGACTTTTTTATCCTTGAATCTAATTAGTTAATATTTATATGAATTTAGATAATATATTAAAAAAGAATGTAGAATTACAGTCATCCTTTTCACATAAAAAAGGTTGATGGCAAGATACAAATTATGATTGTGGAATTTCAACATCATTTGAAGTGAAATATCATTCACATGCAAATGATAGACAACCAATCACAACCACACTTTGCTATTATGGAGTGTTGGAGGATATTATAGAGTTTGATTTTATATATTTCAAGAAAATTAATTTTCATGTTCATTGGTACAAACTTATCAAAATACGTGAAGACAAAACTATATTGTTGCACAAGAATGGATTCCATATGATCAATACATTTAGGTTTGAAACCACTTCTGAATCTTAAGTGTTTTCAAATCAATGTGACTAGATATTTCTAATTCCAAATTTAAAACAATCTAGTTGGTCATTCATGATTTATTATAATCCAAGAGAGCAAAGAGTAAGATTTGTTCAATATGTAGAGGACCATGATTTACTTGAAGATGCAAAAGTCCCCTTGAAGACATAGATGGTGAAGATGAAGATGAAAAATTTATTATTAATAATGTGTATGACAAAGATGAAAATCATGACGAGTTTACTAAAGTGTCTGAAGGATATGAGCAACCACATGGGCATTAAGTCCATGAAGATGATGAATTTATTGATTTTCATTTATTTGTAACTGAAGATGAAAAAAACTATGGTATTGAATTATTTGTGGATTTAGGGTCCATTAATGACGGCGCATTTATGCCATCAAATTAGGACATTTCATGTGAGAATGACATTGTTTGATCATCATATTGACTTTAAGATGGTTGTGAATATTCAGTACAATATAATTAACTCTTTATAGGTTAAGTATTATGTTTTTAATTATACACATAATATAATGGAAATTAAGTAATTTGAATGTTTTGAGTGTTCTATTAGTGGATATTTGTAACGTCAATCAATATAGCTTGCAATTATTTTTCAATTGGATATGTTGTTTCATTTTATTTTTTTACTTTTTTAACATTTTACTTAAAGGACACGTTTGTGTTTGGAATTTTTATGCAATCAACACCCACACATTTTATGCAATTGACATCTAAGCAAAATAAACATAATTTACCATAAAACTATTTTTTTTAGAAGTTAAACATTGTTTATGTTTTTTTATGTATTGAAACATAATGAAAATTATGTATGTTATTGTCCATGTGCATGTGAATTTGACTTACGTTACTAATATCACTTGCATATGTTCTCTAATTAATAGTTTGTCATTTTATGTCATGTGTTTTTTTAAAATGTGCTTGTGGGTGCTCTTGATTCTACTATGGGGGATCTATTGATCTTAAATGGTCTAATTGAAATGCTAAGGCATGGCCAAGGGTGATGGTGCATAAGGTAAGTTTGAAAATTTTCTTTTATAAATTCAATTATCTTATGCTCTGTATTTTATTATGTTAATTTATGTTTGAGGAATGCAGACCATCTCTAAAGTTGTTCTAACCCCTATCACGCCCTTTAGTACATTTAGTATTATGTCAACAATAAAATTTGATCTAGATTCTTATGCATTTAATTAACTTATTTCACCTTTTATATTTTGTTAATATTTGGATTTTTGTTATAGGATATTTCTAGAGTAAGTCCACCGAGAATGCATCTTGTTGACATGCAAGATCCAATTATGCCATCCGATACACCCAATGTTATGCAAAAGATAAGATTCAATAATATGTTTGTGTGAATTTGATTATGTTATTTCCCTTATTATACCACTTTAATATTTATATTTGTGCTTTGGAAGATGTTTCAAGATGTGTCATTCCCTCTTCATCGAGATCAATTTAACGCATATCACAAGAGTGACATCAAGCACAATACCTCATAGCATGCCCTTTACATCAAACATGGATGCTCCTAGTATCCCTGTTGAAATAGACATGCATGCCCCTATTAGGAGTACATCACAAATAAATAATCCATCAAGTTTGGGTGCAGTCAAAATTCTCCAACACTTGAACAAGTTTCTTTGAGAAGTCTTATAAATTCACAATAAAAAATACTAAGACTCCTACAAGATATTCTTGAAAATGTTGAAATTAGAAAAGAAATACTTAAACAAATTGAGTTATAGGAGAGGACATTGTTAGGGAGTGCATGGCTTACTTCAGATGAATAGGTAAAATTATCTGGAAATATTATCTTATTATTCTTTTCTAGTTCATATTTTAATTTTATTACTATAGTAACATGTTGACTGGTAAAAACATCATTGATGATTACATGGTTGCTTAATGATTATATGGTTGCTTTGTGATGGTAAAATGCAATTACATGGTTGCTTAATGATTTCATTGTAAATATAGGAAATAAATGACAGTGACTGATGCACTTATATGGGTATCTATCTCAACCTCTAAAACTACAACAATATCCTCAATGAATACAAATTGAATGCAAGAAGTTACAATCTTGCTTATCTTAGAAGGAAATGTCTTGAAGGATGAAATGGGATTAAAATTCTTTCATTTCATTTTTTATCGTGCAAAACAATTATTTGACAATACCATTCAAATGGATTGGAGGAAGCAAACCAATGCTAAGAAAGACGAACTCTTTAAAGATGTCATAATAGCACTTGGAAATCCTAGTTTTAATAAGGAAATTATTCTAGATATTGCACATAAATACATGCACTCTAAACGAGACAATTTAAGGTTGAAGCTGACAAAAGACTTGATATATTCACATCTAGTTTATATCACATACCAAGTGAAATGGGATGGACTTATAAAAGATGTCAAATTTAAGAGGAAGACCCACAATAATCCAAATTATAGGTCATCTGCATGAGGAGGATTTAAAAGATGTCTTTCAGATACAACAAAAGCAAAAAATAGGGTGTCAAGTATTATATCCCATAAATTAGGATCCAGTGGATACAATAGCATTCGTGGTGGCTTGGTAAGTGGATATTTTCATCTATTGTATTATGTATTTCATAAAAAAAGTCATGAAAAACTTGTGAGTTAATTGTATCTTGTGAGTCATTATACCTTATAAATTTGGTTATATTTGTTTATGTAGGTTCACCAATTTCAAAAGGAATCTTCAGATGAGGACCTAAAATATACTTTATTACTTGGTTCCCTAGGTCTTCGACAACATATGCTAGATCGAGGGGAGAAATTAGTCACTGGTCATGAATTTGATGTAAGTTCTTTGCATGAGGGACTATAATAAAATTTCATATTTTGCCTTCATTTCTATTGCAAAGCAATTGATACAAATATTAATCTAGACAGATACACCTAGAATTGCAATAGTTTCCTTTTTTCCCTTAGTGTTCCTCAAGGACTACACTAATGAAAGGTTTTATGCTTTGGTATTAGGACCGCACCTTCAATTTTTTTAATATTTATGGATTCTATTTTCCAAAAATATCACAAAGAAATCATTGTTTACATTGATTATATCTTAGTATTTTTCAAATGTCCTTGTAGTTATCTTAGAAGTCTCAAACTTCTTTATGAACTATGTAAAACTAATGGATTGGTTCTCAATCCTGATAAGTATCATTTCTATAAAATGAATTCATTTTTCTTGGAACCAGATTACTTCGAAGGACAAATGCAGATCTAACAACACATCCTAAATCATTTCGAAAAGGTAGAAGTGAAAAATGTCAAAATTCTACAATGATTTGTAGGTTTAATTAATTATGTTTCTGGTCTTTACTATAACATTGCAGAAGATTGCATAATCCTCTACAAGTTACTAAAAAAAAGACCTAAATGGAAGCAAATGCATTATGATGCAATCAAAAGAATAAAAAATAACTATAAAAAGCTTCCACCACTCCAACTTCCTAGTACTGGTTTCAAAATAATAGAAACCGATGCATTAGAACAATGTTGAGGAGTAGTTCTTAAAGTTTAAGATTAAAATGGAAAAGAATACCCTATGAGATATGCTTCAAAAAATTTCACTAGACTTAAGCAAAACTATCACTCCACTCACAAAAAGTTGTTAGCAATTGTTAGAGCTTTTAGAACATTTTATGATGTTTATTGTTGACAAATATTTTCTGATTAGGTCTGATTTGCAGCATGCTCAAAGTTTCCTCAAAGCCAAGACCAAGGATATAGTGAAAAGGAATCGAATTTTGTGTTGGGAAGAATTTATTTTAGGATTTGATTTTGAAATTGATCATTTAAAAGGAAATCAATTTTTTTTGTTGATTATCTAACTAGAAAATATCATTGTAATATCATTGTAATGTCATGAAATTGCGCCCCTTGCAATTTCACATACATTCTTGCATCTGCTTTGGTGTCCACTCCCCTAGCACTTGTGTAGGCTCATTTTAGACCCTGCATTAGCCTTTTCTCTTCTCAAGATGCTCCGACACCCCCTTTCGGTAGCTACCTTTGCGTGCCACCTTTTCTTCAAACCTTGTGATTTTCTCGTTCGTGTTGTTTTGTAGCATGATGTATCTGGACACTAGCGCACTGCACGGACATCCGCGCGCCAGGCTAGTGTCCTACGACATTTCAATGTTCAAATGACCATTTTCATGTATGCTTGCCACTTGTCATCTCCTGAGAAGCTTCTTTTTGCTTCTCTTCTCTCTTTAAAAGATGTATTTTCAATTCATTTAGCTCTTTAGCTCCATTCCTCTACTTCTAGCTTCACTCCTAACTTCTCTTCTCCATCTTCGCACTCTCCCATCTTGTTCTTGCTAGCACAACTCTCTTGTTTGTTACAATAGCCTTCTACAACACTTTTAAGATCTCTTGAAATATCTCTTTGCAAATCTCTCAAGCTCTTACAGCACTCCTTGCCACACTCTTGGCTCTTTGCAAATCTCTCAAGCTCTTACAACACTCCTTGCCACACTCTTGGCTCTTGCAACTATCTTTCTCTCCCTCTTTGCAACTCCTTTGGATCTTATAGCTCTACCCCCCTTGTCTTGTACTTTCGAGCATCTTGGAATTCCATATCTCCTTTCTATTGCATCTCTACTTTGTGAACAAGTTCTCCTCGTCGAGCGGGGATTGCTTTTATCACCTCTTTTGTGATATAGATTCTCCTCGAGCGGGGATTTCTTTTATCACCCATACTTGGTGGTGCAGGTTCTACTCCTGAAATGGGTTATTCTTTCACCACACGCTTTGTCCATTTTGGTTCATTTCTCTTTATCTATTTGGCTGTCTATGGAGGTGGGAACACCAAAATGGGGGTTTGACTGAGGCAAACCCCTATAAAACCCCAACATTCTCTCTAAATCTTACATATGCAGGTATTGAATACATTCACGTGTCAGAGGCTTCATCATTTGTGTGGTTGTGAGCATTTCCTTTCTTCTCTTCATCTTTATCATTTCTACTTCACTCCATTTCAATTCTGTTACATTTTGTTGCTTTCTCACATTTTAAGATTTCTTAGCAATTAGAGTAGAAGTAGCCACTTTGTTATTTTTTGTGACATTCTTGCTTTCTAGTCTGTACAGATGCTAGTGCATCGTGTTGTCGTCCTGAACCGATGATGCCATCCTTGAACCAAGAGCTTGTCAGTTTGTCCAGAAAATCTTCGTGACTTTCCTTTCTGATTCTAGAACTCTCGTGTTCTTCCTGAGGTAGTTTAGGGAAGTTTGCCCCGTGAGGCTCTCTGAATGAAGAGAACTTGTGAGTAGAGAATCCCCCTTCTCTACAATCATGTTTGAGCATAGTTGTCATATCATTTATACTGACATTACAAAAGTCAATCTTTGGAATTTCTACCATCATGGTCGTAAAGGATACTTATCAGCAAAACATGTTCTACAAGATCAAGGTTTTATCAGAGTTGAACCTCCAGGACCCATCAGAGTTGAACCTTCAGGACCCATTAGAGGAAGCATCTATAGAGACCCTTGGCCTAATGAGTTAGTGTATCCAAATCTGGATCAACCTTGGGATATTACTTTCTGAATCCCAAACAATGCTTTGCAGGTGACATTAATAGGAGATCCTCTATATGGACTCATATGAACCTACTAGTATGACTTAAAGGATTCTTCCAAGAGTCAAGATTAGACAAAGATTTTTCTGGAACAAGATATCATGGATAATACTTTTGTCGATGGTTTTTTGATCATCAACATATGAATTCTTTAAACAAATTCATTATAGATACATATGACCCATGAGGAGTATTCCTGACTATACGACATTATGAGAGAATAGCGTATATTGTTGAAAGACGAATCCCCTCATAGGTTCAAACACTCCACTATCTCGATTTCAACAAACGTGTCTCAGATGAGCAACATCCTGATGGAGAAAAAAATCCAATATCGATAGTGGTCACATGAATATTTGTATTGGTGGAATGATCTCAATCCCACTCTCACAAAAAAAGAGACAACACTTGGCTTTCCTTTTGATGAAGATGAGTATAATTATGACACTGACTAGTGATTGGATTTTTTAGACACAAATTTTATCTTGCTTTTACTTTATAAAAAGAAATAATATGAATATAACTCGTGATCAAATTCATGAATCCACTTATGATAGTGTGGGTACGAGTTATTCCTCTCATGATCAAAAGGAGATACCCATAATGGCTTTTGGGTGTAAAGCCACTGTGTATGTGTCAAGGGTTCTAAACACGTTTGTATTTTGCTTTCTAGCTCATACTTGTTCATTCACATGGTTGCGAAAAGTGTTTTTCAACATCTTTTGTTCATGCATACGATCCCTTGAGGACAAGTGATATAGAGATGCCTTCGTGTCATCAACTCTAAGATGAATTTGGAACCATATTATAAAATGATAAGATACTTTACCTATAACATCCTCTATAAGAAGCAATCTCTTGGGATGCTTCCTCATTTGAAGATTAACAGAGTTCAAGCCATAGAGTATTTACGAGTCTTATCTTAAATTTTCGTGTTGTTTAGTATTCACCATTATACTAATGATATATACAAAACCTTAAACCCTAAACTTAGTATTAGAGCCTGTACATATTAGGGTTTAAGGTTTTTTATGTACCATTAGTATAATGGTGAATACAAAACGATGTGAAAACTTAGGATATGACTTGTAAATACCCTATAGACTCTAGACTCTAATAGAATTGAACTTTGTTAATCTTCAAATGAGGAAGTGACCCAAGAGATTACCTTTTATAGAGGGTGTATAAAGGGTATTATGGGTAAGACAACTTCTCATTTTACAAAATGGTTTCAACTCCACCTCAGAGCTGATGCCATGAAGATATCTCCATAGTATTTGTCCTTAAGGGATCATGTGTGTGAACAAAAGATATCAACAAACACTTTTTGTAGCTATGTAAAAGAACAACTGTGAGTTGGAAAGTAAAAGACAACTGTGCTTAAGACCCTTAGCACATACAAAATGGCTTTACACCCAAAAACTATTATGAGTATCTCCTTTTAGTCACAAGACGAATAACTTGTACCCACACTATCGCAAGTGGACTCACATATTTGATCACGAGTTGTACTCTTGTTCTTACTTTTTATAAAGTAAAATAAAGATAAAATCTGTGACTGAAAAATCCAATCACTAGTCTATGTCATAATTGTACTCATCTTCATAAAAAATAAGCTAGGTGTTGCCTCTATTTCTGTGAGAGTGGGATTGAGATCATTCCACCAATATAGATATTCTTATGATCACTATCACTACTGGATTATTTCTCTATTAGGATGTTGCTTATCTAAGACAAATTTGTTGGCATTGAGATAGTGGAACATCCAGACCCATGTGGAGATTCATTTTTCAACAATATACGTTACTCTTTCATAGAGTGGTATTGTAAGGAATACTCCTTATAGACTGTATGTATCTACAATGAATTTGTTCAATGAATCCATGAGACGATGATCAGAGAACAAAAGACGAAAATATTGTCCATTGTATCTTGTACCTAAAAAATAAAATCTTCATAAAAAATATGTACTCTTGTTCTTAACTTTTTATAAAGTAAAAGAAAGATAAAATTTGTGACTGAAAAATCCAATCACTAGTCTATGTCATAATTGTACTCTTCATAAAAAATAAGCTAGGTGTTGCCTCTATTTTTGTGAGAGTGGGATTGAGATCATTCTACCAATATAGATATTCTTGTGATCACTATCAGTACTGGATTATTTCTCTATCAGGATGTTGCTTATCTAAGACATATTTTTTGGCATTGAGATAGTGGAATATCCAGACCCATGTGGAGATTCATTTTTCAACAATATATGTTTTCCTTTCATAGAGTGGTATTGTAAGGAATACTCCTTACAGACCGTATGTATCTATAATGAATCTGTTATAGATCCTAATTAGTTTAACTATATCTTCTCCAATTTAAATACAACACTATACTTATATATGTTAGGCCTTACCAAGTGTCTATGGAATTGTCTATGGAATGGTAAGATACCTTAGCATGGTAAATAGGAGTTATAGGGGTTATATAATAAAATATTTGTAAGAATTTAATAATTATCCTATAATTCTTTGGAGAAAAAAAAAGCGAAGGTTTTTATATACTCACTAGATTCACTAGTTCCAACTTTCCTCTACATTTGGTAGCAACAATTCGTGTGTCAATTATTGTGAACACCAAAATCGACACAAATTCATCAAACCATTATATAACACCGTTCATTAGTTATAATACATCATGAATCCTGTTCTTCTGCTTACTAGAAGAGGAAACAGAGGAAATAGCAACGATGCCAGCAAGGGTAGACCATCTGTATTCTCTTAGATAATATTTTACGAGTGTCCGTATCCGTTGAAACCTAAATGTTGGAGGGAATTGACAGTAAAGGAGGTGGATTTTGCCATAGCCTAGTTGCCTTATCTGTAAATTTGTGATGTTTTCTTGTAATTACTAGTGATGACAACCTTATAGCTTCTGTGGGCAAGTTCGAGGAGCTTTGGAGACACTGTATTCAATGTAATTTCTGTCAATGAAAAAAACCACCAATAATTACATGTACGAGGTCGCCTTCGCGTCATTCCTCTCCTCAACAGATATTTCTTTCACATTTCTTTTTCTTTAAAAGGTGTATTACCGTTACTTATTTTAAAAATTGATTCATAAATCACTACTCTAATAAATCATTAAATGCAATGTCGTGTGTGATCTCCCCTCAACAAAGCGTTAATTGTTGGCAAACCAAAATGGACACACCTATCAGGGATTACCGCACGCCAAATAAAATGACATTTCCATGACTTATTACAGAGCAAAGATTGCAGTGGTTTTAAAAGAAGTTATAGTCTCATCCTTTTCACAACTAAGTGGGTATAGGAAGAGGGTTTATTGCGAGTAGACCATCAATACAGGGTGAATTTGAGCATTGCATCAATTTCGTGGCTTTTGCTCAATCTAGGAGAAATGGAGGAAGATATAAAGAGCCTAGCTACTGGTTCGGTGAATCGCCAATTTTTGGGGCAACCTGGACGAGATACTAGAGGTGGATCAATATGGGAACGAGGCTCCCATGCCCTCAAATTTTAGCATGGTATCCTTTTGTGTGCTCAAATGGACCCTCCTCTATTCTTGCTCACATGTGTTCGACTTTAAAAAGTGCAAAATTTCTCAAGAAGATTATAGGATTGGTTGATTTAGAAGGGCTAAGATTTCTAGTTGAATTCATTAAGGAGAGTTAATAGGTATCCTTCTATGGCCCCAGGTGAATGTATTATCAAAGATAGTTAAGAATTCGAGTGTAAAAAGTTATTATGACTATACTCAGATAGGATGATAGCACTTGCACTTAGAAGAGTGCCAAGTTTCATTTAATGTACTGGTTGCATGTAGTAGGGTATAGAAAGTATAAGACTACGCTAGATTTTTTTAATTTTAGCGTAATGAAGTTATCAGTATCTCTGAGCTATACACGGAACCAAATCTGTAAGAGAAAAAACTGAAGCTCCCAATTCTTTTCTTAAAATTAAGATTTGCTAAATTAGGATTTGCTAATACCTGATCAAAACCGCATAAATTATGAAAGGAAATTTACAGAATAATGCAAAAAAGTAGAGTTTCCAAGCAATTGTTCTTTATTCCTCAGTTTCCATATAGATCAACTCAAACTAACAAGAAAAGCTGTATGTCGATGAGAAATTACTAAAACAAAAGTGGTGATTCAAGAGGTTTCAGAAACTGTTTAACCATTAAGTTCTAATTTTAACAGCAACCTGCCAAGAATGACAAACTATAGCCTTTCTGAATAAGCTTAACACACTCTACCATATTAGATCAGTTCAAACTTGCATATCAGCAGATAAGTTGCATGGTGTAACATGAAAACTGAAGCATCTGGACTATAAACAGAGGAGCAAGTATCAGAAGACATACCTGAATAAAAGGATCTTCATAGAGAACTACACTATCTTTAAAGCATAGTCCTTGAAAAATCTCAACAACATTCCCAACTGGCTGCATTATTCACATTTTCAAGATTTAAGAACAAACTTAATGTTTGAAAGTGTACAGAAGAAAGATAATCAGCATACCAGTTCCATAGATCCATATTAAGTACTTGAAAGGTTTCTACATTTTAAATCAATTTCCCTCGAAAAATTTTCTCAGAGAGTGGGGGCACATCTCCTTCTCACAAGAGACGAGGATGAAAAAATGGATATCAAATGTCCCCTAGCCGTTGTCTTCACCATTCTTGTCTGCTGGTCATTCTTGTTTCATCATGCTATATGTTTAATTATTGTCCCATTGGCATTTTATTGAGTTGATACGTAATAAACATAATCAAATATGTTTTTGTGCTTTTGTAAAGTAGTTTTCTGTGCCAATCCCTAGAATTATATTTTGGAGGGGAACCAAAATGTACAGAAGCTTGTTCCCCAGTTTTCACATTCCATTCTCCACTGTGATCGGGGAAAAGTTATTTTAAGGGACCACACATGCCATATCCTTAAAATTTATAAACAAAAGTAAAACGCTATACTAACCATCTCTTGCCTATATAAGTTTTAAGCATTAAGGCTTATAGCATTCACACAACTTGTGTATTTAAGTGTTTCTATTCACACAATTTATAGACCAGATTTTACCTTATTTGTTTAACTTTTATTATAGCATTTGTACAACTATAACTTGATTGATTAAACAGTAAACTGTATTATCTAGACCACAGAAATTTCACAGGTAAGAGCACTCAGCATATTTCTTCAGAGTTGGTGATAATAAAACTTTGATGTGTATTGTAATGCCCCGTCTTAATAACCTAAGAATGTTGCAATTGTATAATAAAGGTGTAATAATTTTTTTAAAGTTTAATTATTAAGTTAATTAGTTGCATACATTCATTAAGTTACTAGACGTTACACTACTTCAAGTTTCCATAAGTGACTTAAGTATTTCGTATTGCATATATTAATTAATAACATAAAGATAAACATTGCAAAACATTGAAATTTCCATTCAAGATAATATAAGGTACAAACATGTTTCCATACATTGCATTTGATAGAATATACAATACTCATCCATCTGATGAGGTAGTTCAATAATGATTACAATTACATTGTTCACCTCACAACATTTGAGGGATGTTTAATAACACAATATTTACATTATACAATGATGAAAGTACACATAAGATCCAAGTGCGAGCTCTCCATCCAAGAAGCTCTCGATGCCATAATCAAACTGGGGACCCAACGGAGTAAGGTGCACGTTCTACCCAACTATGTGGTACCCGTAGGTCCACCCCCCATGCTAGGAGATAGTAATAAGGTTACCTAGACCTAATCTACTAACCCTAGACACTAGTACAAACAATCTAATGGTTACATTGCTTCCAGATTTAGACAATTGAATGTTTTACAAATACAAGGTTGACTGTTATTCTAGGTGGAGTGTCATCACAACGTTGCAAAGGTTACCCTGGTGTTTTTTCCTAGGTTCCAGCCCCCAACCCTTGGGTTACCCTGGTAACCTCTTACGAAACTAGGCCCCAATTGCATACTGTTGCGGAATCGAATGTCTCTTAAGGAAACAAGACACTGATTTGCCATTCCAGGCCTTCTCATCTTATACTCAAGATTGAAGTAGCTCAAGAGTCAATAAGTGAGGCATATACATCTTGTTAAGTGTTTTAATCTAACTACTGTGTTCTTTAGTTTTCACTGACTTAATAACTATTTGTAAGTTACCCTGACACCACTTTGTGTGTCGGCCCTTACAAATAGCCACTCCCCTAAATATAACATGGGTTTCTAAGTTTTCAAGACCAGGGTTTACATAGTGCACAATGCAACATATAATACCAAATATACCGCAATGTACATTACAATCCGTTCATAAATCAGGTGCACTACCCTAAACTTGTTCAATCATACGTCGAAGTCAAAATCAATTTCACCCCCTTAAAAGACTGGAACTGGAAGACTTAAAATCACATAAAGATAATTTATTTTCCCCCTCTTTTCCAATAAATATAAGACATTTTAAAACAAATACAAGTCTATTATTAGGATATATTAAATCCAAACAAACAATCGAGAAAAAGGAAGAGATTAATGCTAATAATTCTTTAATAACTCATCAATTCTCTACACATTAAATAAATAATCTCATCAAATTCATAATATGCATAACTATGTAAATAACGATAAATTTTATTTCTCATTTGCCCTAATATTCTTTTCCACATTAATACTTTAAACAACTACTCACAATAACAAATAATATACTTAATGTATATATTTACATACATTTATACATATATATATATATATATTAAATCATTCGAATTTATACATGCTATTTAAAAAAAAATCGAATTTAAAGCTATATTCATAAAAATAAACACGTTTTAATCATCAAAGGGAAACTTTTTATTAAGTTTCAAATAGATTATATTTTACATAGGGCTCAGTTTATTTTCACTGAGCTCTACTTATATACACAGCTGAAACCCTCGAGGGAGGGCTCGGCCGCGGCGGCAGCGCCAGCGCTGCCTGTGAAGGCAGCACCGAGCACTGCCCTCACAGTCGGCTCCCTGCGGGGGTCGGCCGTGGGTAGCCCTCGGCCCCTGTCTTAAAACAAACATTTAATAATTTAAATTTTCTAAAAATCATAGAAAATTTCCTTCCGCGGAAAAATGTAATCCAGAATAATTTATTTCAAAATGTTAAATGCTGGGTAATTTCGACGAAAATCCGTACGCGGATTTCATTGTTTTTGAATGGAATTTTAAAGAAAAATCTTCACATACCCTAACAAAAAAAAAATATATATATATACGGATTTTTAAAACAGTAATTTACTGTAAATAATATTTCATGTATAGACAATATTCTTCAAAATCTATCAATTAAATTCACAGTAAATTTACATCTAATGATTTCAAAATTCATTCTACCAATACCCTTTACCATTTTAAACAGAAAACTAGATATATTATAAATTCTCTAAGAATTCTTTCCTATGTCCTTTGAAATTTTTCTACAGTTTATCCAAATCTAATAAAATCCCCAAGATATTTACAGGAGACAAAACAAATCTTTTTCTCTTACTTTTAAAGAAAAGAAACAAACAAAACAGGAAAATACCTGTAATATGATAGCTGCCTGTAGAAGATTTCCCTTTGCCTGTAGCATAGAAATCCCAAAATCTTCTTCAAAAGATTTCCCCCAAATCCAAGAGAGCTTTACTAACCACCAAGAATCCTTTGGAGGATCTTCCACAAAGAACCACAACCCAAAAACAGAGAGATAACAACTTCTAAGAATATTTCAATTTTTGTAATACAGTCAAAGAATTTTTGCAAGAGTTCTGATAATTTCCCCGTGAGGAATTTTTTTAACAACCCCTGTATTTTTCCTGAGATCCAAAATATCCTCCGTAACCAATTTTTTTCTCAACAAGAATCATTTAACACACTCACACACATGTCGAGAAGAGGTTACAAAATATCTTCACTTCTCGGCAATTTTGCCAATTCAATATTTGCATGCAAAATTTTAATTTATTTAATTTAAATTTTACAACCACTATTCAAATCTCATGCATATTTTTTTTAATTTAAATTTACAATTTTTCACAATTTATTTAATTTTCAAAAATAACTATTTACTCACTTAATATTTTAATTTAACTAATTAATTTATTTAATTAAATAAGTTTGATCTTTTAAAATCAAACCATTTAACCAAATAAGCTAATTAATTAATTAAATAATCAAGCAAGTAATTTCTTTAACATTTAAAATTAATTTAAATAACAATAATTTAAAACACAATATTCCAACATTAAAAATTAACCAAATTTGCTTTTCAAATGATTTATCCAAACAGAAAATACAAGACAAACCTATGACTCTAAACTAAAAACAAACAAAGTACTAAGATCAGGGTTAAAGGCTAGACTAGGGTAAACTAGACTACTATTTCCTGATCAACGTATCTGTTGAGTCTTGACACGCTCAGACTTGAGTACCCAGGTGGAGTCGGTGTCATGTACCTGCAAATTCCTGCAACCAAGCAATAACATACATACAAATATATATATAAAGCATTAAACAAACACACCGTGCGGAGAAAATCACAGATATCGCAGGGCACTCGCAAGCGAGTGATGCGATTCCGTTCTCCACACCAATACACGTCACAACAAACTGACGAATTAAATTAACAGTTAGTCCATCATAAACATGTACATAGCAATAATCAACTGAAAGTAAACATCTACGCTATATCAAATCATGTCTGAAAACAATAATCACCATACAAAATATCATCATGTCACAAAATAATCCACTATCACTCAAAACCAGCGATCAAAATATCCAAACAAGGTATCATAGTCTAACAGAATGAAAACACAACAGCATAAAGCATAAGCATAAACGGAGGGGTACTAAATGTATTTTATCTCCGATTTATTTTAAGAATTTATTATTTATCCGGACCATGTTTACCCATTGTAACTTTTAATTATGAATCCAGGTTATGTTAATCCATTGTAAATCCAAAAGATTTTCCATATTTGTCTGCTTAAGGACACTGGTGTAAGCACAGTCAATGTCACAATATGCAGTTACAACTTACAAGTAATCATGGGAAAATATCAAAGATCAAACTGCCAAAATATATATAGCAATGTACAAAATCAAAAATAAATTTGTAACACATTGCAGGCCAAGATAGGAAAGAAAAGACTGAAAGGTGACCAGATCATAAATAAATGAGTAAAACAACAAAAGCATCAGAAAATGAGGTAAAAGCCTAGCAATTATATACAAGTACAAACATGAACAGCCAAGCAAAGGGAGACATCCCAAAGCTGAAAATGTAGATTTATTCAACATCTACATCCATGTTTATCAATGCACAGAATTTCCAACATATTTATCTGTATTGAACTTGGCTGTTCCTCGAGAATTGCGAGGGCTAAAGGATCTGAATCTTCAGGAGGACCCTCTAAAGATAATAATGAGCTTAAAGGGGTCGAGACAACTGGAGCAGGAGGACCTTCAATAGCAAGTGGACTCAAAAGATCCCCTAATAGATCAGGTGTTGGTGCAGCTTGCTCATCTTGCTTGGAAATAGCTCCATTAGCCTGGCGTGGTCCTTATTCAACTTTGCCAACATCCTGCAGCATTTACAGATATGATTTTATACACAATTACACCTTGAAGAATGGTCCCAATATAATCACAGAAAAGAAAGCACAGCAAGAGTGTTAAATGATAATATTTTCTCAAAACAGAATGAAATAAACATCATGTTCCTAACAGCATTACAAGTCTTATAGGCATCTTTATTTGCCCAGTAGGTAGAGATCCATTAGAAGGACGATGATCTAATACAACTATAGCACTTGACATTTGTTGTTGCACTCGAAATTTTGTAGCACTCAGCTCAGCTGTATCTACCCCTGTATCTTCTGCTCTCCTCAATAATGCAGACTGATAATAATGCAGTAAAACTCATAAGCAAGTACAGATGACTCATGTAGTAAAAAGGACTTTCAAATGTATTTAGGAACTCAATCTCTTAGTTCATTGCATAGTGTCACATCTCAAACATCATACTTGACGTTCAGGAAATTTGGCAATTTCAACCAGTATGTCCATTAGAACTGGCCATTTCTGACTCAATGCAAAATATTCTACCTCGCACGTTATTGGATTTCTAAATCAATATAGCTTTTGTACCTGCGACCTTGTTTTAATTAATTCCTAGCAAAAAGCTTAGATTATCATAAATTACTAAAAAATTGAAAACAAAATTGAGCTGAATTTTTTTATTTGCTAAAAACTGCCCAGATATATTCTTGTAATCCTTGATCTCGAGGTTGAGCGTGCATCAGTATCTTTGCATAGGTGTTCAAAAGAAGGGCAACAGTGGAGATTCTGTAGCCACCATTCTAAATGTTAGGAGGCCAAGATCAATTGATGCTTTTGGTGCTTGAAAACTAATTTAATAATCAAGTAAATATGCTCAGAAAATATTACGAAACAGTTGGGAGTTTGTCATGAATGACACCAAAATTTTCCTCTGGGCTACAACGAGGCCTTGTAGCCAGAAGGTGACTGTACTCTCCAAGTAGATAAGCACCAACCTGAAAGCACCCATGAAATTTTGGTTCATGGTACTGGAATAGCTTCTGAAAGTAGGTTTCATAGGCAAGATTTTAAATACTCTTATGTTCCATGACGATCATTAGAAATTTAGCACTCCAATGATGCTATGGAACCAAAGGGTATACAATAATATTTCTAAACCGCATTTTTGTAGAGCACTATTCAAATAACACAAAGGCATAAAAAATAAGTCCAATATCACATTATTTTTTACTATATGGTACATTTGTGGTTTACCCTTTGTTTCAATTCAACCTTGAAACTTATTAATTGAAAGTGCTTATTCAAATAACACAAAATATATCTCTGCCTATACTTTCAGAGCATATGGCTCTGCACTCATTGCATATGCATTCAATCTATGGGGATTGCCATATAAAACAGACCATCATTCTACAGTTCTCTTGCTTGACAAAAGACATAGGAACACCATATGAAAATTGACCTCCAAATTTATTATCAAAATAAATATAAGTGCTTAAGCCTCAACATATTATTACGGATCTCAACCTTTATCATAGTAATTAAATATAGATGTTTGATTGTCAATTTTAAAAGAGAAAATCAGAAATAGTCCTCAGTTTTCTCTTATTTGTCCGTTATAAATTAAGTTAGCATACTCTAGTATTATGATTATGTTGTATCTTGCAAGTCCCAGGCTGAAAATTTCTCAAGATTGTGATATTAACTGTATTCTACAGCATTGAAGTTCAATTAGACACGTACGAACACCATAGACAAGTACAGATTCTCTTTCTATATAAATCAGAATAGTAAGTTTTTCCCAATGCCCTTCCTCTTGTTCACTCTGCCAATCTGCTTGCAGTTCAGCTTTTGCCTCCTTCAATTCTTGTGATTGTGGATCATTTAGATCTACAATGGCATCAAGGGCCATAATATCCACGAATGGGTAGGGTATGGCTTAAACTTTAAAATACAGGTAAATAAGGCACTGGGGAAACAAACACATAAAAATAAAATGCCTAATATAAATAGGCTTTATTATGTTTTCAAATGTAAACACACATAATGTGCCATATCCTAGCTGAATCTGTATCCCAGAGTTTTTAAAATCAATAATTACTTATATCCATACCAAACACCACACCAAACACTGTATCCATGCAACTTAGCTCCACAGTCAAGAAATCTGTGCTCAATTTGACTACTACTGCCGTCCTAGTTGTTTTGTTTTAACTTTTTATACTATATTTTCCCTCAGCAGAAATCATTCATTTGGTTATCTTTTATACATGCGGCCAGTCTTCAGTAAAAGGGTTTGATTTGATCATAAAACTTACCATGATATACTTTCTCCATGCTCGCATTTGCATTTTCTGTATGAAGTCTGTTAAACTTCACCACATGCTTCCTTCTGAAGATTTTTATTCTTTGTTAAGAGATTCCTTCACTAAATGAAACCAAAGACAATCTCCATATAACCAACAGATACATTTGCACAGAACTATTCCTAGTGAATACCTAGAGAAACCAAATGACATAATCACTGTCACTTTGTCTCAGATTCATTTTAGAAAGCATATTGTGAAGATTCCAAAACCAACTTGCCTTCCTTAGCCTTGACAAGTGCTTTTGTCTACAGAACGATGTGCACCACTACCTTCTTCAGAAAGTACATATACAAAGCAGTGTAGATCCTCCATATGTTCTGATATACAGTGCATAGGTCGCTTACCAAACCTTAGCCAGAATTATGTATTGCCCACTATATCTAGGTTGAAACCTTTGTATTTCCTTTTCCTTCAACTATCATTTACTTATGTTGTTGCAAAATTGCAACCATGGTTCACAAACTAAGACTCAACAAGTTTAAATTTGAGTCAGACTCTAGACTTGGTAAAGATGCAGCATATTACAAAATCACACAAATTTGTAAAATAAACTAAAATAATGCATTAGAATAATTAAAAAGAATTTTGAGCATGCGAGTCTATTTTGATCATAGTAGCATTACTTAGAATCAGGGTTGACTTTGTTAATTTTAGGATAAAAAATGAATTAAGCAGATATACAACAATAATGAACAATAGAACACAGCAAATACCTTGGGAATACCCTCCTTCTCGAGGAAGAAAAACCCAGCCAAAGATATTACAATGCAAAGAGCAGAAATCTGCTTTACAACTTGGCCCAAACACAAGGCCGATTCAAAGCAATGTGAGATAGCACCTCTCCTAGGTGCGAATATACAATTAATATAAATCCTCCTTGATGATAATTGACTTGAAGCAAAATGGCGATCTGCTGCAAATAATCAAACTTCTCTTTGTAGTGCGAACTTGTCTTTATTGAATTGAATTACCAAATGAGGAGGGAGACGCCTTGTATATATATACATTAAAGTGGCTTTTCATCAAGGGTCAACCTCTTACACAAGAGAGACGAATTTACAAAGTGAGGCGACTTTATGAATTGAGTCGGCTTCAATAAAAATAAAATATAAATTAATTATTTGAAATGAGGCATCACTCCACTTGAGTCGGCCCCATAAATTATTTATTGTTTCGAATTTTGGAGGGTAAGAGAACTCCCACTGCTATAGCATCAACACTCCCTCTTAGCTAGGGAGATATCTTTCCAGATATCCATGTCATGGAGTCTCTCAACATGACACCCTCAATGGCTACACCCATTTGTGGAAAAGAGTTCATCATGGAGTCACTCAACGTGATATCGTCATGGAGTCACTCAACATGACGTCCACCATGGCTACTCCCATGTGTGGAAAAGAACATGTGCACAAGTGCCCATCATAGAGTCACTCAACGTGATGTCATCATGGAGTCTCTCAACATGACGTCGACCATGGCTACTCCCATGTGTGAAAAAACACAAGTACAAGGAATTCATCATGGAGTCTCTCAACATGATATTGTCATGGAGTCTCTCAACATGACATCCACTATGGCTACTCCCATGTGTGGAAAGAACTACATCTCCATCTCAGAGATGGACAAGGGATTTCACCTCATATTTCTCTATCTCAGAGAAATATACATTATAGCAAATAACAAAGATCACTGATATTGAGTCTCCCTCTTAGCAAGGGCAACATTCTCACAACTCCAAGCTTGTCTTGAAAATGTGCAAACTTCACTCTGGAGAGCGGCTTGGTGAGAATATCAGCCGTCTAATCATTAATGCAAATATACTTGAGTTGAATTGCTTTCCATAGCACCATATCTCTGATATAATGATATTTGATCTCCACATGTTTTGTCCTATCATGAAACACTGGATTGATAGAGAGCTTCACATAGCTTTGATTGTCACAATGAATAACAGTCGGCTCCAACGATTGTCCAAACAATCCTGCAAGGAGCTTGTAAAGCCACACTGCTTCTCAAGTTGCTACACATGCTGCAATATATTCAGCCTCTGCAGTGCTTAGTGCTACATAAGTCTACTTCCTGCTACACCAAGAAATCATGGCAGATCCCAAACTAAAGCAACATCCAGAGGTGCTCTTTCTATCAGCTGCACTCCCGGCCCAATCAGAATCAGAATAGCCTTGTAACTTCAGATCTTCACAAGAAGTATATCTCAAGCCATATCCTACTGTGACATGCAAGTATCTCAAGATATGCTTTGCTGCAACTAGATGAATTTTCCTTGGTTCACACATGAACTGATTGAGGGCACTCACCACATAGCAAATGTCTGGTCTAGTATTGACTAGATACATCAACGATCCAATCAACTGTCTATACATAGTGGGATCTACCAGATCTGAACTAGCTGCAGAATCACTCAACTTTTTCAAGTTTGTTTTCATTGGTGTAGACATGGACTTGCAATCCATCATCCCAAATCTCTTCAAGATGTCTATAGTGTATTTCCCTTGACTTAGAATAATCACATTGGGTCTTTGCCACACTTCTAGTCCTAGAAAGTAATGCATAAGACCTAGATCCTTCATCTCAAACTCGGAGGCTAACTCTTTCTTGCATTTGACATTGAGATATTCTGCTCCAATAAGAAATAAATCATCAACATAAAGAACCAAGATTAAAGCCTCACCATCAACTACCTTGAAGTAAAGATTTGAATTTGCATCATGCTTGGAGAATCCCAAGCTCATCAGGTATTGATCAATCCTCTCATACCAAGCACAAGGTGTTTGCTTAAGGCCGTACAATGCCTTCTTCAATTTGCATACATAAGACTCCTTCCCATGAATCACAAAGCCATCTGGTTGCTCAATGTACACTTCTTCTTCAATCACACCATTAAGAAATGTAATCTTTATGTCCATTTGATGTAGCTTCCAACCTTTAGCTGATGCAATAGCAATGATAGTTCTGATGGATGTATATCGAGCAACAGGAGCAAATGTCTCCTCATAATCTATTCCCTCCTTCTGAGAGAATCCTCTTGCCACAAATCTTGCTTTGTACTTCTCAATGCTCCCATCAACTACATGCTTGATCTTGAAGAGCCACTTGGAAGACACAACTGATTTCCCTTTTGGTCTTGGTACAACATCCCGAACATCATTCTTGATAATGGACTGATATTCTTCCGTCATAGCATCTCTCCATACCTATTGATTTGATGCCTCCTCAAAACTAGAAGGCTTAGACTCAATGATGTGACTCATCAACGCCACATAGCATGGAAACTTTTGTGGTCTTTTGCTTTCTCTAAATGTGCCTAGAGCAGTTGCATACTTCTCTGCCTCTTGCATAATTTGTCTAGCCCACAGAGGTCTCTTTCGACCTATAGCACTGTCTCTCGGGCCATCAATAGGTTCTATGGGATCAACTGGATCACTAGACTCTTCTGGTTCAATAGACTCCCTCTGAATCTTTGGTTTATGATCAGGAGAAATGTCCATATCCTGAGGTGTCTCTTATTCTTCATTGTCTATCTCCATATAAGGCCCTTTAGATTTTTTGAAGGCTACTTCCTCTTCAAAAGAGACATCCTTGCTGTTCTCAATCTGTTTTTGTCCTGAAATGTAGATCTTGTAGGCCTTTGAAGATTCATTGTAACCCACAAATATTCCTTTCTTGCCTGATGGTTCTATCTTAGATCTCTTATCCTTAGGTACATGAATATAAATAGGACAACCAAAAATTATTAAATGACTAACCTCAGGTTTTACACCTATGAAGGTCTCTTCAGGAGTCATGTTTTCCAATATTCGACGAGGGCTTCAGTTTTGAACATACACTGCAGTTTTGGAAGCTTTTGCACAAAGGAAGGTTTGTAGATTTTGATCATGAATTATAGCTTTGGCTGCCTCAACTATGGATCTATTCTTTCTTTCTGCAACTCCATTTTGTTGAGGATTGTACGGAACACAAAACTCCCTCTTGATCCTTGCCTCAATGCAGAAATTACGGAAACCTCCAGAAGTGTATTCTCCTCCATTATCAGATTTCAAAACCTTGATCCTTTTTAAAGACATATTTTCAACTTGAGCCTTGAATTCTTTGAATCTATCAAGTACTTCTTCAGACTCCTTAGACTTCAAAAAGTAAATCCAAGTCTTTCAGGAATAATCATCAATGAAAATCAAATAATACCAAAATCCACTCAAAGATGCCAAAAACATTGGACCACACAAATCAGAATGAACAAGATCTAAGATTCCTTTCAATCTACTTTCACTACTATGAAAAGGACCCTTGATATTCTTACCCAGTGCACATCCTTTGCAAATGCCATCGTGCTCCTGATTAAGCTTCGGTAGACCAGTAATCATCTTCTCCATAGATGGAAGAGCTCTGAAGTGTAGATGAGCAAGTCTCCTATGCTATAACTCACTTGACTTGGTAGAGTCATGCAATAATGTTTGAACTAGACGAATAGAAAGTCTGTATAGGCTCTCTTGATGGACACCAATCACACAGGCTATTTTGATGCTAGAGTTCTTCGGCCAAGCAAGAACTTTCCCTTCAAAAAATGCAACTTGGTACCCTTTGTCCTCCAATGTTGAAATTGATACAAGATTTCTCTTGATTCCTGGTACAAACAAGACATCACTCAAACGAAGAGGGATGCCAAAATCTAGATGAAAAGAGGTGGCTCCAACACCTTTCATTGAATAACAAGCATCATCTCATATTATCACTTGCAAGTTGGTTTCTCTCTCTACCAAGTTTGAAAGGTGCTCTCGATATCCTGTAATGTGTCGTGAAGCACCACTATCAATCAACCAAGTGTTACTATTGGTTGGAATATTGCTTGAAAGAGCGGAGATGAATAGAAATCCCCCTGAGTTGTCTCTAGATTCCTTTTGAGGTGACCTAAGTTGCCGGTTTGGGTACGGGTTCAGATACGGGTTCGGGTTCGGGTTCACCGGTTCGGCAATTTTTTTTTTCCTAGGGTACGGGTTCGGGTATGGCCGTACTATATATATATATATTATAAATTTATAAACACAATGATAATGCCACAGACTCATAAGCATGCTCAAAATTATAACCATATGATCATAATGCCATAGAATATTGAAACAATGAAATATGCCATACGGTAATACCTCATATAATCTGTAATCATATTCATAATTTGCAAAAAAGTAAATAGTAAATACTCAAGTCTAAAAAAGTCATTACACATTGAAAATTCAAATTACAATCAAGACAATATTTAATTCAGTATTACTATTCTTCAAATTCATCATCATCATCATCCTCAATTGGTTCAATAACTTCAATTTCATTTGAAACACTATCAATTGGATTGCCACTCCCACTAGGTGCATTAGTTGCCTCATTGTCATCCATAGAAGCCAAGGTAAGTTGTGCAATTGTAGCATCTAAATCAGCACACTCAGGGGTGAGATCCCAATTCTTTGACACACCCTCATTGTATTCAGGTTTCTTATGTGATAAGAGACGAAGGTTGGAGTGTACATAGACCAAATCCTCTGCTTTTTTTACACCCAAACGATTGCGCTTGACCGAGGATAGATTCACTCACCTTTGATTGCTTGATCTTCTCAGTGCACCTATTCCTCTCTTGTTTCTATCAGTTGAACTCCTTCGTAGCTCTTACAATCTCACCTTCGAAAAAAAAGAGAAACCCTACAAAAATCAACTATTTTAGCTTGGAGGCAAAAAAATGGTGTTTTTGCTCTTTTGAGTTTGCAAAATGAGCCTCCTTTGGTCGGCCAAGTCAATATAAGGCAATCTGGGCACTTTTTAGGGTTTTGTTTTTTGTTTTTAAGTTGATTTTTTGCCTTTTTTAAGGCTGGATGGCTTGGGTCCTCCTGGGTCCTTCTGGGTTCTCCCCGGGTTCGGCCAGGGTTCTCCGTTTTCTACCCGGGTTCTCTGTGGGTCCTTCTGTGAAGGACCCACAGAGAACCCAGGTTGAAAACGGAGAACCCAAGCGAATCCAGAGCTGAACCGAACCGGAACCCGAACCCACATGTATTTTGGCGGGTTCTGGGGGCTAAACTAAAGGACCTGGTAACAGAGGAGGTGACACATCATCAACATCTACAGTAGAAGCATGTTGCTTTGGTCTTGTTATACAATCTCGAGCATAGTGACCATACTTGTCACATCTGAAACATTGATTGTGAGAAAGATCCTTCTTCTTTGGTTCAGGAGTAGAATCTGATTTTTTGTCTCTATTCCTCTTGAAATTGCCTTTTCTCCCTTCTCTTCCTTTCCTTTTGGAAGCTTGAGCAACAAGGACATGATTGTTTTCATTATGAGAGCTTCGTACATTTCCTCTTGTTGCCAACTTGGATTCTTCTTGAATGCAATCAGCTCTAAGATGATAAGACGATCAAACTTAGGCAATTTAGATCTTCCACTAATGCCTTGCATAAAGGGCTCCCAAGATTGAGGAAGACCATTTAGTGCCAACATAACTAGATCTCTATCTTCAACTATATCTCCAATAGCATATAGCTGATCTTTTAACTCAGTGATCTTCATGAAGAAAGAGATGACTGAATCTCCTTTAGCCATCTTTATATGATGGATTTGTTGTCTCAAGGCAAGAGCTCTGCTGGTGTTGTTGATCTTGTACAAGCCTTGAAGAGTTTCAAACATGACTTTGGTTGTCTTCATCTCTGATATAATAGGCACAAGATGATCCTTCACAGAATCTATCAAGATCTTCCTAGCCTTAGTGCCATTCTTCTTCCATTGAGTTTTCTCAGCCTCATTGGATGGCTCGGGCACATCACACTCCACGAAATCTAGAAGATCATTTTCTTCCAGTGCAATAAGAACTCTGAATTTCCAAGAGTTGAAGTTTGATGCACCATCAAGTCTATCTTTCAACCTTGAGTCTGTTCACCATCTTCGATCCTTAGATAGACTCCCTTAGATGAAAATAGGAAAAGAAGACCTTGCTGCTTAAACAAATTTGATCTTGATCTTGCTTAAACCCGCTTTGATACCATGTTAATTTTAGGATCAGAAATGAATTAAGCAGATATACAACAATAATGAACAATAGAACACAACAAATACCCTGGGAAAACCCTCCTTCTCGAGGGAGAAAAACCCAGCCAAAGATATATCTCTTATATTATAATGCAAAGAGCAAAAATTGCTTTACGACTTGGCCCAAACTCAAGGCTGATTCAAAGCAATGTGAGATAGCACCTCTCCTAGGTACGTATATACAATTAATATAAATCCCCCTTGATGATAATCGACTTGAAGCAAAATGACGATCTGCTGCAAATAATCAAACTTCTCTTTTTGTAGTGCGAACTTGTCTTTATTGAATTGAATTACCAAATGAGGAGGGCGACGCTTTGTATATACACGCATTAAAGTGGCTTTTCATGAAAGGTCGGCCTCTTACACAAGAGAGACGACTTTACAAAGTGAGGCGACTTTATGAATTGAGTTGGCTTCAATAAAAATAAAATATAAATTAATTATTTGAAATGAGGCATCACTCCACTTGAGTCGGCCCCATAAATTATTTATTGTTTCGAATTTTGGAGGGAAAGAGAACTACCGCCGCTATAGCATCAATAGACTTGGCAAATCCAAAATTATAAATGGAATCCAATTACTCAAGATTTAATTGGGAAAATTTCTGGAAACTAAAAAATGCCTGAATTATTCATAAAAACAGAGGGGAAAAGCTGTTTTATTATTTCAATAATTAATCATGTCTGTTAACAGATAATTAATCTTTTTAATAAAGAAAAGCAGCCAATAATTTCTTCAATAAAGATGTTACTAGTCAGTTATGAACAAGACAAAAGAATCTTAATAAATTTCTCACCTTCACCATTGTCTCATGCACAACAGATTTGCCAAGGTATTCCCGAGCCTTTGTTGCAGCATATGGCTATATCTGATAAACCTGCAAGTCTTCATTGTTTGTCACAAACTGAACCACTCTATACCGTATGTTGTCGCTTATGAAATCACCATCTTTGTCAATGAGCTGAAGAATCACATCTACATACCTAAAAATCAACAAAAGAGACATTGATACATGTAATTACATTACCCTTTATGGTATACTAAAGCAATGGAATACAATGAAAATCTATTCAAATCTAAATCTTATAGAACATTTAAAGTATCATGTAGAAAATTCATAAGTTTATAGTGACTTAATACTAGTGTTTCTTTGAATTTCTGGGACAGGGAGAGGCATGAGTGAGAGCGGGAACAAAAAATATTTCCTCAATTAGGGACATCAAACAGTACATACTGTCAATAGGGTTGAGCTCAAATGGTGAAAGCATTGGGTTCTCACCGAGGAGACTTCAAATCCGCAAAGAGGCATCTAAAAGGTGGATTTTGAATTTTCAAGTCGTAGACTATTGGACTTGCATTGAAAAATTTAATGTATATGTCTAAGTTGTAATCAAACGTTATTATCTAAATTCACTTGTCGTGCAATGGTGGTTCATGTCTAAGTGTGTGGTTCATTGCCTAGTGTGGCTGCCACCTCTTAAGGTGTGGTGTTGCACTCTGATGTGGTCACTTCCTTTCAATGTGTGGTTGGCACCCTGATGTGGCTGCCGCCCTCACGTGGTTGCTGCCTCTTAGTGCTAAGTTCATCACTCAAGCATGTGGTTGGTCACAAACCCTAGAAAGGCTTGGGTTGGATTCTACTACTGATATAGGAGAGGACCCAGTAATTGTGCACCCTAACTTTGTGCTTCTCAAAATCTTATTTGGAAATTTCAAATCACTCCATTGTTTTTACAGCAGCTTACTTGGCAAGTCCCCTGCTTATAACTTTCGTTTCAGGGCCACATCATCAAATATGATGCCACATCAGCATGCTTTTTGTCAAGGTGTCCAAAAAGACCCAAAACAAACCTGTTACCAATACTTGTGCATTCACATCATGGGTAGTTGAGCGCTGATGTGGCATCACATGATTGGTTGCTTTTTAGATCAAAGGAATACATTGTGTTTAAGTTAAGGTAGTCATGTCACAACTATTGGGAATTATATAAACAACTACTATCACAACTATTGGACATTATATAAACGACTACTATCTCAACTATTGAAACACACTCAACTACTGGGTCCTCTCCCCTATATCTAAATGTCTTGAGATTTATGTTAATGAAAATTTTTGAAGGATAAATATATAAAAAAATTAAGTTTATAGTGACTTAATACTAATGTTTCTGTGAGTTTCCAGATACATAATTTTATAAAAAAAAAATCTGTACAAAATATACAAAATTAAATACAGAATTGAGAACACAGCTGATAATTGGTTATTCAATGTCCATTGTCAAATTAGGTATGTAAATTTTTTTCATCTGAAACAACACAAAACAGACTTTTGTTTTGTTTTCTAAAATTAGAGCGTAACTCTTAGACCTCCATGACCCATATCATTTTTCCTGGATAAAATTGTAATAATGTAAATTAATGAAAACACAAAAATGAATCAAGCTTAGGTTTTTGAGCATGAAATAACATTTTTTAAAGTTTTGGAGACCTTGTAGTCCCCCACTTTATAGTTATTTGATCTTATTATTTTAAGTATTTTTGAAGGATCTGAGTTTGACAAGATTGAGGGTGTCACAGTAACATTGGGGGACAGCAGACAAACTCTACAAAGTCCGTGGAAAAGGACGACATCCCTGGAAACATCCCACTTTGGGCAGAGATCCTGGGGCATTCCCCAAAAAAGTTAAATTTGGGGACAGGGAAGGGACATTTTGTCCCCATCCCTCCATCCCTGATGGGGGAACGTGAGAATAAACCTGAGATATGTCCAATTTAATACAATAACTACTTCCAATTTATTTTGGCTTCAAGCTAAATATTAGATTAAGCATAACATACAAGATTGACTGAAAATAGAACCATTAATATAGATAGCTCTCATTTTCATATTCTACTGCAAAAATTGCATTAGTTTTTTCCATTAGTCAATGGCATGGTATTGGGAAATTATCTTCTTATATATGTTTTTCCGTTAAAAGTTTTAATTATGTATTTAATTATGCATCAAGGCATTTCTAGGATAGGGATGGAAGGACACATTTTAGAGATATTATTCTGAGACTAGATTTTTAGGAGAGCAGGGAAAAGCAGTATCAAATTATATGTATAAAAATTTGAATTTTTACAAGTTAGATCCACATGACTGATGCCCATTAATAGGTAGCTCTCATTTTCCATATCCTACTGCAAATTTTGCATTAGTTTTTTCCATTACTCAATGGTATGGTATTGGGAAATTATCTTCTTATATACATTTTTCTATTAAAAGTTTTAATTATGTACCGAGGTATTTCTGGGATAGCGATGGAAGGACACATTTCAGAGACATTATTCTGAGACCAGTTTTTTGGGAGAGTGGGGAAAAGCAGTATCGAATTATATGTATGAAAATTCGAATTTTTACAAGTTAGATCCACATGACATCAAGATTCAAGTTTAGACATTCAATAATGCATCAAATTCAAGATTCAAATATAAATGGCCCCAACAATACAAAATGATAAAATGTCCAATTAGTATGTAAGCAAGATTATAGATATAAAATAATCAAACTGTCAACAGTTGGAAGTGCAAAATTTAAATTGATTGGGATAATTGTGAATTGCAAAAGGCTGGGTGGTCTAGTTACAAGAAGGTTTTAAAATTTGACTAGGGGCATGGGAACTTGTAGGCCGCCCCATACCCTTTTTTCTTTTAAATTTTTTATTTAAAACAAAAAAAATTTAAAAAAGAAAAAAAATCAAGATAGGCAAACCCAACAACATAGATATAACCAATAACATCTCCCACAAATTTTGTTGTAGACTAGACAAATAAAAATAAAATGCTCCTCAAACTCCACCTCCTTAAGAGAACAAAGGCAGCAAAATCTTCACTTTATAATAATATAAAATATAATGCTCTGTCTCAACACAAAGTTAATGGGAGTGCACCCGCAACTAGCCACGGGTAGTCCTCAAACCATAAAACCAATGATGCTGAAGACAGGTGGGCAGTTCAATGGCCTCGTTAACATCTTGAAAGAAATGCTCAACATAGAAAGTTAGTTTGAGGCTTAGAGAATTCAAAGGGGAGGTCCAAGTAACCTAGATGTATTGACAGTAATCTCCACCATAACAGAACGACTAAATAACTCTTTCCCTGGAAGGTGAGGAGCAGTGCCTAGGAGTATACGAAGAGAGAAATTTGGTCCAAACAAATGTAAATAGACAGGAAGAGTAGACAGGCCTCAAAAAACTAGCAATGTCTACCTCCAGGAGGACAAAAAGGGCAATCTCCAACAAGAAACACAGCGCCAAAAGATGGTGTCTCCATACGACCAAATAGAACCACCCATGGATCTCCACATGACTAAGCACCCGGATCTCAGTCTATGCATAAACCAAGAGTGTCTGAAAAGACTGTCCAGACAAGGGAGTTGGGCAGTGAATTCAGCCTTAACAATACACTGAGGAACTGTCCGTCTGCACCAGATCATAATCATCATTAATTCAAGGGCCAAGGTTTTGATATACTCACCAAATTCACTGAGGTCCAACCTTCCTCTACACTTGGCATCAGCAATTCGTGTGTCAATTACTGTGAAGACCAAAATCCACATAAATTCATCAAACCATTATATAACTCCGTTCATTAGTTATAATTTATGATGAATCCTATTCTTATGCTTACCGGAAGAGGAAACAGAGGAAATAGCAACGATGACAACGAGGGTAGACCGTCTGCATTGTCTTACATGGCCTTTTAATCCTGGTCTTAGATAATATTTTGCGACTGTTCCATATCCTTCGAAACCTAAATGTTGGAGGGAATTGACAGTAAAGGAGCTGGATTTTGCCATAGCCTAACTGCCTTATCTGTAAATATGTGATTTTTTATTGTAATTACTAGTAACGACAGCCTTCTAGCTTCTGTGGGCATGTCCGAGGAGCTTCAGAGACACTGCATTCAATGTAATTTCTTTCAATGAAAAAAACCACCGATAATTACATGTACGAGGTCGCCTTCGCGTCATTCCTCTGCCCAACAGACATTTTCTTTCACAATTCTTTTTCTTTAAACAGTTTATTACCGTTACTCATTTTAAAAATTGAATAAAACGAACGTTGGAGAATGAGGGAACGAATGAGAGTTTTAAAGCCCAGTAGTTGAGCACCCTAACTTCGTGCTTCTAATTATCCTACGTGGAAATTTCAAATCACTCCCAATTTTTACAGCAACTTACTTGACAAGTCCCCTGTTTATAGATTTTGTTTGAGGGCCACATCATCAAATATGATGCCACATTAGCATGGTTTTTGTCAAGATGTAGTTGACCAATACTTGTGCATTCACATCATGGGTAGTTGAGCACTGATGTGGCATCACATGATTGGTTGCTTTTTAGATTAAATGAATACATTTTATTTAATTATGGGTAGTCAAGTCAGAACTATTGGGCATTATATAAACAACTACTCTCACAACTATTGAAACATGCTCAATTATTATGTCCTCTTATTAAAAGTTTGTAGGGAGTTTTCTCATTTATCAATCAATATGGTGAGATTTTTATTGATCAAGATGTGGCCTAACATAACAAGTTATTTATAATTAATTTTAAGAGACATCAATAAAGTAATTTTCTTGTAAAAAAATATTAAAAAAAATTAAGTAAATAAAATAAATGTTAAGTGAATAAATCAAATATAAAATAATTGTTAAGGTTTGCAAGTGTCCAGTGCTAGGTGGTGCATGTGTAAAAGCTTTTGTGTCTTTGTTCTTTGGGTTTTAGAAGTGCTTCAGGAAGATCTTCAAACTTGCAGCAACGATGGAATATCGGCCAAAAAAATTTTGAGTTTGCTTCCCAATTCAACGTTGGGAGTTGCCTTTTTCAGGTAGCCTGGATGAGTCTCATTTGCAGACATTGTTCAAGCTTCGCTGCCCATGTGATTACAGATGCCTCAGATGTGTCATAGGTACGAAAATCTTTCATCCCAAGACAAGAAGGATAATATTTCCCTCAAATATTCTATCCATATTCATTTCCAACCTCATGGATATGCTACAATGTCTTGATTTTGTGAGTTTAATAGCAAAGAAAATGGTTAATGAGGTTTTCCTTCAAGATGATGCCCTCTTGGTCTCCGCCCAAAAATATGTGTTTGGTATGGGTGATGGCTATGTTGGTGGAATTTTTCCACCCCATTTCTTACCCCACAACAGAGCATTTGTCAATGTGTTTGATGCTTTAAAAGCTTCTCTTGAGCATAGTGACCCAAGTCCTCTAAATAAGGCCTTATCAAGGTATAGTCATCATCTAGGAAGGGAGGTGTCTGAATGTTTTAGGGAGAAGTACCATTATGTTTCTTTCCTTCTCCATCATAATTGCTACCATGCACATGCCTCTATTAACAACCATCGGCCAGAAAGAGCACCTCTTACATCCCAGGGAATACCACAAAATATACATCAGCATATTTCGGTGCCTTTCCCTCAGGCAAGCAATTTCCATCAACCCTGTGCCATTCCTGATATCAATGTCACTGCCAATTCTCAAAATATGGAAGAGGGAAATGAAGTGTAAGGTGAGAACTCAATGGAGATAATGTAGATGGAAGAATAAGGTGTTGGCCTTAACTGCTCTTTTTTGGTTCTGGAAACAAAGTAGTCATTAGCCAAGGTTGCAAAAGAAGATGGCAAGCGGTGATGGTAAAGGTTTTTTGGTGTTGTTAGGCAGATTTTTGGTATGCAAGCAACGGTTGGAAAGTGGTGAATGCAAGAGGTTTTGGTGTTGTTAAGCAACATTTTGAAAGAAGAAGATGGCAAGCGTTGATGGAAAAGTTTTTTGGTGCTGTTAGGTAGATTTTTGGTATGCAAGTAACATAAAGTAAATGGTGCATGAAAGAGATTTTGGTGTTGTAAACCATAATTTTGGTATGCACATACTTCTTCCTAGGTAATTCTTCGCATCATGCAATGTCACATGTCTTCTTCAGGCTACTACATTTGCAACATATTCTTCTTGTTGATAAACTTCATCCCTAATGTTAATGACTGTGTATACAACACACAAGCCTATGTGTATGCATATGGTTGTAAATGGTAGCAAACTAGTTTGATTAGAGTCTAATCAATTTTGAAGTGTAAAGAAATATTGTAACAAATATTTATAAATTAATAATATATATAGGCTTTAGCCTTTTATTAAGAAAACAAAAAGAATAAGTCTTATGTAAATAATAAAAATAATTTTAACAATGTAAATAAAATGAAATAATTCATCCCTCATTAATGGGGTTGGTGTGATAAGATCCTCTCAAAAAGAGCAAAAGCAAAATGGGAACCTCCTCAATAGAGATGGGTAAAGTTGAACTTTGATGGGGCGTCAAGAAGAAATCACAACCCCTCAAGTGCAAGATGCATCATACATGATTGGAAAAGGAACATAGGATGCAAAGCATCAAAATGTCTCAAGAACGACACTAAAAATAGAATTGAGCTCCAAGCACTTCTACTTGGATTGTAAATTTTCTCAAACCCGAAAAAGAAAAAAAATAATGATTAAAGGTGATTCCGCACTAATTGTTAACGATGTAAGATCAAACAGTCTCCAATAGTGGAAACTCAAGTCTATATTTTTGGTAATACAATGTAAACTCTTAAAGTTGGATGACTACATCCCAAACCATGTCTACCAAGAAGCCAACATGGATGTCAATTCAATCCCCAGTTTAGTCGTCGAAAAAGAGATGGAGTTGATTACTAATTATTAGACAACAATATGCATGATGCTCACTTGTTTAATCTTTGGAGGTGATTCATAAATCATAACTCTCATCAATTATTAAATGCAATGTTGTGTATGATCTCCCCTCAACAAAGCTTATTTATTAATTCAGCATGGAGTTCACACCACTCACGGTTAACTGTTGGAAAACCACTATGGACACACCTATCATACTTACCTCATGCCAAATAAAAAATGACATTTCTAGGACATTACAAAGCAAAGATTGTAGTGTCTTTAAAACAAGACATAGTCCCATCCTTTTCATAATTCAGTGGGTATTGGAAGAGGATTTATTGCGAGTAGACCATCAATACAGGGTGAATTTGAACATCACATCAATGTTAATGGCTTCTCTACTCGATCTAGGAGAAATGGAGGAAGATATATAAAGTGCCTAGCTACTGGTTTGGTGAAACACCAATTTTTGGGCAACATGGACGAGACACTAGAGTTGGATCGATAAGGGAAGGAGGTTCCCATGCCCTCAATTTTCAGCAAACTCATAGCTCCTGGAGACAATATGGAATTGTATCCTTTTGTGTTCTCAAATGGACCCTCCTATGTTCTTGCTCACATGCATTCGACTTTAAAAGGTGCAAAATTTCTCAAGAAGATTCTACGATTGGTTGATTTAGAAGGGCTAAGATTTCTAGTTGAGTTCATTAAGAAGAGTCCACATGTATCCTTCTATGGCCCTAGGCAAATATATTATCAAAGCGTTAATAATTCAAGTGTAAAAATTTGGTATGACTATACTTGGATAGGAGGATAATGCTTAGAACAATGCCAAGTTTCATTTAAAATTGGTTGGATGTAGTAGGGTATAGAAAGTATAAGACTACACTAGATTTTTTTATTCAAAAATTATGAAGTTATCAATATAACTTTGTGGTATACGTGGAACCAAGTCTATAAGGGAAAAAACTGAAGCTCCCAAATATTAGAAATTAGGAGGTCTAGGAGATGAAATGACAAGCACAATGAATAGTGCATAAGATTGTATTTAGTTGACCCAAATTAAAAACTAGTACAAAGCCTTGCATATATAGGCAAGGATGATGCAATCCACCTATGAGGTGAATTCACAAGTGCCCCTTCAAGTG
>VDFB02177067.1:69313-88317 GCA_007258455.2 Sequoia sempervirens
GAGAAAGAGAAAGAGGGGGGAGAGGAGAGAGAGTGAGAGAGAGAGAGAAAGAGGTAGGTAGAGGGATGATAGATAAAGAGTAGAGAGGGAAAGAGGTAGGGAGGGAGACATAAGTGATATACAGAGTGATGGAGGGAGAGGTAGGTAAAGAGAGGGAGAGGGGAGATAAAGATAGGTAGAGAGGGAAGGATATGTAGAGAGAGAGAGAGAAGAGATAGAGAGAAGTAGAGAGGGGAGGGAGGGAGGGAGAGGTGGGGAGGAGATAGAGGGGTGTGAAAGAGAGGGGGGAGAGAGGGAGGAGAGGGAGGGAGAAGAGAGACAGAGAGACAAAGAGTAGAGAGAGGAGAGAGAGAGAGATGATGCAACTTGATGACTACTAAAATTTAACCTCCTAATTACTAAAATTTGAGATGTTGATTACTAAAATTTGACTGTCTAAAATATTATAAGATCTTCCAAAAACTAGAATTTGCATTATAACTCCAAGAGATCTGAAACCACTCTCAAACATCCTGAAACTATTTACATGAAATATAACTTAAAGTATAAGAAATTAAATGTCCATATGTAAATGTTTATTTCATGTATATAGTCTCCTTGGAAGAGAAAGGGAAAAATAAACAATTCACAAAAATGTATTGCAAAAATTCATGCTTCGCATTTGGCGAGCGCCAAATTTGGTGCTAGCCAAATGGAGCACTTCATTTGGCGAGGGCCAAATTTGGCGCCTACCAAATGAAGGTGCCAAAATTATTTGAATTTTAAAATACTAAGCTTTAGGCTTAGTTATCCGAGCCATTTGGAAAGTGCCAAATTTGGTGAGTGCCAAATTTGGTACTCGCCAAATGGTCATTTCGAGTAAAAAAACAAAAGTTGTATCTTTTTTGTGTCACAGATTGGTGCACATACTCATATTGTCAATCATCCATTCTTGTGTGACCCTTTCAAAGATTTGAGCCTTAGAATGAGGAAACCTAGTGTATTTATCTATCATGGCCTAATTTCATAGTAGCTTGTCCTTAGGGTAGTAATCTAAATAAAAATATACTGAATGTAAATCAACCTTGATGGGAAACACAAAGTTTTGCATTTTTTCTTGCTTATTTCTTACTAAACACCATTCTCTTGTTAAATATTTTATTTATTTATTCATATTATGCATGTATAATTATAATTTTTTTCATATTTATTTGGTCGATAAAATGCAACCATGGGGGTTGCTCCCATTCTATTACTTTCAAGAAAAAAAAATTACATAAGATTTGGTGTTAGTGAGAATAATTAATCTATTCACTATACTTAAGTGTACTTAGGTTGATGAGGTTAGACAACATATTGTCTAACCAAATGTGCAACATTTAAACCTGTAGAGGTTACCAAGTTATTTAGTTAACCTAATGCACACACCTTTTGAGGTTGGAAGCATTTCCATCTCACCTCAAAGATATATCATTATTAAGGGCTTTAAGGAAATACAAGAATGCATATTGAGTTGAAGGTCTTATCGTTGGTGGAATTCTATCTCATGTCTTTTGGAAATGAAAGTTGAAATTAGTCATATGCTCGTGTGGGGTTCTTTTGATTGTAGTTAGTTTATCCATGAAAGAAAAATGATATGATTTTTCTTCAAACTGTTTGTGTAAGCAATCACCCAATTCATCCCATGTTCTGATTGAAGCATTTCCATCTCACAACGAAGGAGAGCCTTGTGTTGGCATTTACATATTAGTGCAGTTTAGGCAGGCCACTAAGCTGCAATACAATTGGGTGTCAATGAGTAGACATTTTATTATCAACATATACTACATGTAGAGGCGTGTTGAAGATACCCATTTGTAGTTCTAACCATAGTGGACTCTTTGCAGTTTGAGTGCTCTTTTCCACACAACTAGAAACACTCCACAATGTCTCTATCCATGCCACTCCATCTAGTTGCACCCTTTCTCAATGGCTTTGACCTACATAAGAATAGGTCAAAGTTGGCGCAACAATCCTTGGGCGGTTTAGCTCCCTCAAGCAACCTCAAATCCCTCCAACTTCTTTTTGACTTAGTCTTCCTCTTCATGTGTTTTTTCTTTTGCATATTTTGGTTACATAGCAAAAGTTTTTTAACATTCCACATTTTAAATGTTTTTTCTATTAAACTATTGTAGCTCTTAATAGTCAAAACTAACGGTGTGGAAACCTTTGAAAGAGGGGAGTCATTTTTACATTTTTCCATAGTTAAAAATTTGTCAAAAGAGGGGTCATTTTTTCTCTTTTGCAATGAATGTGGCAAACGAAAAGCTTGTAAATGGGGGAGGAATCTGTTTTTCCATAGTTAAAAAATTGTAAAGGAGGGAGTGAATTTTCTCTTTTGCAAAGAATTTGGCAAAAGGAAAGGTGTTTAAAGGGGGAGGTAAAATTTTCTTTTCCATAGTTAAAAATTTGTAAAATTTTCTTTTGTAATAAATTTGGCAAAAGGGGGGTTCATCATAATGGGGTTTTTAATTTTATGTTTTTTGTCTTTTATTGAGGTTTGCAGGACATAAACTAATCTATGTCCGCCTCGTGACAATAAACTTTGAAGAAATTGTAACAATACTAAGGTTGTAAACACACTCATATAAAATGCCACAGATATTGAATGTGTGTTCCTTAGGGAGGGAATTTGGGAAATTATTGTACATACACTGAATTATAAAGTGTAATGGAGGGTTATGCCATCACATGTATTCTTGTGATTCTCACCTCATGTGAGTGTGTCTTGGATAACACCTTGTACATCTCTACATTCCATACACACTCTCAATCTCATATTGTCTGCTTATTTCTCTTAGCATTAAGAGGGGACTATGATGTGTTATGCTAATGCTTCTTTCAATGAAGCATAATCTTATTTTTGGGAGGCCTCGTGAACCTTCTATCTTGATCTCTCGAATGGGGGATTAATTTAGTGGACCACAACTTGAGATTCTAGTACTACTTATAATAGTACTATTTGTATTATCGACTTCACAGAGTTTGATAAACTTTGTGTATATTGGTTGAGTAGTGTTCATCAATTCACTCATGCAGTGTTTTGTATCTCACATCTTGATCCACATTTCTTGGAGATTTTTTGATTCCAACAAACACCAGTCAATCATAGGTAGAGTTTACAACTTTGACACGCTTCAGGAGTTCTTCATCATCATGTTCCTTTCATCAAGGGATATCTTTTCATGTCATAAAACCTTATAATTCTCTTTTTTTGGAGAGGAGTTTTGTTCCCACTAGGTTTTCTCCTTTACTCCACTTTATGAGAGAATGCATTGTACATGGGTACCTAGCATGGCCTCTAGCCAGGACCCATTTTATTTCTATCTAATTATACTTTTGTGATCTCCCCAAGTATCACTTGATGGGGGGTGTTAGTGTGAATAATTATTCTATTCACTATGAGTTTAAGTGTACTTAGATTGATGGGGTTAGACAACATATTGTCCAACTAATTGTGCAACATTTAAATCTCTAGAGGTTACTAAGTTATTTGGTTAACCTTGTGCACACACCTTTTGAGGTTGGAAGAATTTCCATCTCACCTCAAATGTCACTCAACACTTGGCACACAAGGTTGATGACTTGGTCATAGAGGTTGTTGGTTTGCACACTTCAAGTGTTCTTAAGGTTGGTCACACCTAAAGGAAACTTGTCTAATCATTTGTGCCACTTCAAGGGGAACTTGTCAATTCACCTCATAGGTGGATTGCATCATCCTTGCCTATATATGCAAGGCTTTGTACTAGTTTTTAATTTGGGTCAACTAAATACAATCTTATGGACTATTCATTGTGCTTGTCATTTCATCTCCTAGACCTCCTAATTTCTAATATTTGGGAGCTTCAGTTTTTTCCCTGATAGACTTGGTTCCACGTATACCACAAAGTTATACTGATAACTTCATAATTTTTGAATAAAAAAATCTAGTGTAGTCTTATACTTTCTATACCCTACTACATCCAACCAATTTTAAATGAAACTTGGCATTGTTCTAAGCATTATCCTCCTATTCGAGTATAGTCATACCAAATTTTTACACTTGAATTATTAACGATTTGATAATATATTCACCTAGGGCCATAGAAGGATACATGTGGACTCTTCTTAATGAACTCAACTAGAAATCTTAGCCCTTCTAAATCAACCAATCGTAGAATCTTCTTGAGAAATTTTGCACCTTTTAAAGTCGAATGCATGTGAGCAAGAACATAGGAGGGTCCATTTGAGAACACAAAAGGATAAAATTCCATATTGTCTCCAGGAGCTATGAGTTTGCTAAAAATTGAGGGAATGGGAACCTCCTTCCCTTATCGATCCAACTCTAGTGTCTCATCCAAGTTGCCCAAAAATTGGTGTTTCACCAAACCAATAGCTAGGCACTTTATATATCTTCCTCCATTTCTCCTAGATCGAGTAGAGAAGCCATTAACATTGATGTGATGTTCAAATTCGCCCTATATTGATGGTCTACTCACAATAAATCCTCTTCCAATACCCACTAAATTGTGAAAAGGATGGGACTATGTCTTGTTTTAAAGACACTACAATCTTTGCTTTGTAATGTCCTAGAAATGTCATTTTTTATTTGGCATGAGGTAAGTCTGATAGGTGTGTCCATAGTGGTTTTCCAACAGTTAACTGTGAGTGGTGTGAATTCCATGCTAAATTAATAAATAAGCTTTGTTGAGGGGAGATCATACACAACATTGCATTTAATAATTTATGAGAGTTATGACTTATGAATCACCTCCAAAGATTAAACAAGTGAGCATCATGCATATTGTTGTCTAATAATTAGTAATCAACTCCATCTCTTTTTTGACGACTAAATTGGGGAGTGAATTGACATCCATGCTGGCTTCTTGGTAGACATGGTTTGGGATGTAGTCATCCAACTTTAAGAGTTTACATTGTATTTCCAAAAATATAGACTTGAGTTTCCACTATTGGAGAGTGTTTGATATTACATCGTTAACAATTAGTCTGGAATCACCTTTAATCATTATTTTTTTTCTTTTTCAGGTTTGACAAAATTTACAATCCAAGTAGAAGTGCTTGGAGCTCAATTCTATTTTTAGCATCGTTCTTGAGACATTTTGATGCTTTGCATCCTATGTTCCTTTTCCAATCATGTATGATGCATCGTGCACTTGAGGGGTTGGGATTTCTTCTTGACGCCCCATCAAAGTTCAACTTTACCCATCTCTATTGAGGAGGTTCCCATTTTGCTTTTGCTCTTTTTGAGAGGATCTTATCACGCCAACCCCATTAATGAGGGATGAATTATTTCATTTTATTTACATTGTTAAAATTATTTTTATTATTTACATAAGACTTATTCTTTTTGTTTTTTTAATAAAAGGCTAACGCCTATATATATTATTAATTTATAAATATTTGTTACAATATGTCTTTTCACTTCAAAATTGATCAGACTATAATCAAACCAGTTTGCTACTATTTACAACCATATGCATACACATAGGCTTGTGTGTTGTATACACAGTCATTAACATTAGGGATGAAGTTTATCAACAAGAAGAATATGTTGCAAATGTAGTAGCCTGAAGAAGACATGTGACATTGCATGATGCAAAGAATTACCCCGGCAGAAGTATGTGCATACCAAAATATTGGTTTACAACACCAAAATCTCTTTCATGCACCATTTACTTTTTGTTACTTGCATACCAAAAATCTACCTAACAACACCAAAAAACTTTTCCATCAACGCTTGCCATCTTCTTCTTTCAAAATGTTGCTTAACAACACCAAAACCCCTTACATTCACCACTTTCCAACCGTTGCTTGCATACCAAAAAGTTTCCTAACAACACCAAAAAGCATTTACCATCACCGCTTTCCATCTTCTTCTGCAACCTTGGCTAATGACTACTTCTTTGTTTCCAGAACCAAAAAAGAGCAGTTAAGGCCAACACCTTATTCTTCCATCTACATTATCTCCATTGAGTTCTCACCTTACACTTCATTTCCCTCTTCCATATTTTAAGAATTGGCAGTGACATTGATATCAGGAATGGCACAGGGTTGATGGAAATTGCTTGCTTGAGGGAGAGGCACCGAAATATGTTGATGTATATTATGTGTGGTACCCCCTAGGATGTAAGAGGTGCTCTTTCTGGTTGATGGTTGTTAATAGAGGCAGGTGCATGGTAACAATTATGATGGAGAAGGAAAGAAACATAATGGCACTTTTCCCTAAAGCATTCAGACACCTCCCTTCCCAGATGATGACTATACCTTGATAAGGCCCTATTTAGAGGACTTGGGTCACTATGCTCAAGAGAAGCTTTTAAAGCATCAAACACATTAACAAATGCTCTGTTGTGGGGTAAGAAATGGGGTGGAAAAATTCCCCCAACATAGCCATCACCCATACCAAACACATATTTTTGGGCGGAGACCAAGAGGGCATCATCTTGAAGGAAAACCTCATTAACCATTTTCTTTGCTATTAAACTCACAAAATCAAGACATTGTAGCATATCCATGAGGTTGGAAATGAATATGGACAGAATATTTGAGGGAAATATTATCCTTCTTGTCTTGGGATGAAAGATTTCCATACCTATGACACATTTGAGGCATCTGTAATCACATGGGCAGCGAAGCTTGAACAACGTTTGCAAATGAGACTCATCCAGGCTACCTGAAAAAGGCAACTCCCAACGTTGAATTGGAAAGCAAACTCAGAAAATTTTTGGCCGATATTCCATCGTTGTTGCAAGTTTGAAGATCTTCCTGAAGCACTTCTAAAACCCAAAGAACAAAGACACAAAAGCTTTTACACATGCACCACCTAGCACTGAACACTTGCAAACCTTAACAATTATTTTATATTTGATTTATTTACTTAAATTTTTTTAATATTTTTTTAGAAGAAAATTACTTTATTGATGTCTCTTAAAATTAATTATAAATAACTTGTTTTGTTAGGCCACATCTTGATCAATAAAAACCTCACCATATTGATTGATAAATGAGAAAACTCCCTACAAACTTTTAATAAGAGGACATAAGAATTGAGCATGTTTCAATAGTTGTGAGAGTAGTTGTTTATATAATGCCCGATAGTTCTGACTTGACTACCCATAATTAAAGAAAATGTATTCCCTTGATCTAAAAAGCAACCAATCATGTGATGCCACATCAGTGCTGAACTACCCATGATGTGAATGCACAAGTATTGGTCAACTACATCTTGACAAAAAACATGCTAATGTGGCATCATATTTGATGATGTGGCCCTCAAACAAAATCTATAAGAAGGGGACTTGCCAAGTAAGTTGCTGTAAAAAATTGAGAGTGATTTGAAATTTCCACGTAGGATAATTAGAAGCACGAAGTTAGGGTGCTCAACCACTCGGCTTTAAAACTCTCATTCCTTCCCTCATTTTCCAACGTTCGTTTTATTCAATTTTTAAAATGAGTAACGGTAATAAACCGTTTAAAGAAAAAGAATTGTGAAAGAAAAAGTCTGTTGGGCAGAGGAATGACGCGAAGGCGACCTCGTACATGTAATTATCGGTGGTTTTTTTCATTGACAGAAATTACATTGAATGCAGTGTCTCTGAAGCTCCTCGGACATGCCCACAGAAGCTATAAGGCTGTCGTTACTAGTAATTACAATAAAACATTACAAATTTACAGATAAGGCAGCTAGGCTATGGCAAAATCCAGCTCCTTTACTGTCAATTCCCTCCAACATTTAGGTTTCGAAGGATATGGAACAGTCGCAAAATATTATCTAAGACCAGGATTAAAAGGCCATGTAAGACAATGCAGACGGTCTACCCTCGTTGTCATCGTTGCTATTTCCTCTGTTTCCTCTTCTGGTAAGCATAAGAATAGGATTCATCATAAATTATAACTAATGAACGGAGTTATATAATGGTTTGATGAATTTATGTGGATTTTGGTCTTCACAGTAATTGACACACGAATTGCTGATGCCAAGTGTAGAGGAAGGTTGGACCTCAGTGAATTTGGTGAGTATATCAAAACCTTGGCCCTTGAATTAATGATGATTATGATCTGGTGCAGACGGACAGTTCCTCAGTGTATTGTTAAGGCTGAATTCACTGCCCAACTCCCTTGTCTGGACAGTCTTTTCAGACACTCTTGGTTTATGCATAGACTGAGATCCGGGTGCTTAGTCATGTGGAGATCCATGGGTGGTTCTATTTGGTCGTATGGAGACACCATCTTTTGGCGCTGTGTTTCTTGTTGGAGATTGCCCTTTTTGTCCTCCTGGAGGTAGACATTGCTAGTTTTTTGAGGCCTGTCTACTCTTCCTGTCTATTTACATTTGTTTGGACCAAATTTCTCTCTTCGTATACTCCTAGGCACTGCTCCTCACCTTCCAGGGAAAGAGTTATTTAGTCGTTCTGTTATGGTGGAGATTACTGTCAATACATCTAGGTTACTTGGACCTCCCCTTTGAATTCTCTAAGCCTCAAACTAACTTTCTATGTTGAGCATTTCTTTCAAGATGTTAACGAGGCCATTGAACTGCCCACCTGTCTTCAGCATCATTGGTTTTATGGTTTGAGGACTACCCGTGGCTAGTTGCGGGTGCACTCCCATTAACTTTGTGTTGAGACAGAGCATTATATTTTATATTATTATAAAGTGAAGATTTTGCTGCCTTTGTTCTCTTAAGGAGGTGGAGTTTGAGGAGCATTTTATTTTTATTTGTCTAGTCTACAACAAAATTTGTGGGAGATGTTATTGGTTATATCTATGTTGTTGGGTTTGCCTATCTTGATTTTTTTTCTTTTTTAAATTTTTTTTGTTTTAAATAAAAAATTTAAAAGAAAAAAGGGTATGGGGCGGCCTACAAGTTCCCATGCCCCTAGTCAAATTTTAAAACCTTCTTGTAACTAGACCACCCAGCCTTTTGCAATTCACAATTATCCCAATCAATTTAAATTTTGCACTTCCAACTGTTGACAGTTTGATTATTTTATATCTATAATCTTGCTTACATACTAATTGGACATTTTATCATTTTGTATTGTTGGGGCCATTTATATTTGAATCTTGAATTTGATGCATTATTGAATGTCTAAACTTGAATCTTGATGTCATGTGGATCTAACTTGTAAAAATTCGAATTTTCATACATATAATTCGATACTGCTTTTCCCCACTCTCCCAAAAAACTGGTCTCAGAATAATGTCTCTGAAATGTGTCCTTCCATCGCTATCCCAGAAATACCTCGGTACATAATTAAAACTTTTAATAGAAAAATGTATATAAGAAGATAATTTCCCAATACCATACCATTGAGTAATGGAAAAAACTAATGCAAAATTTGCAGTAGGATATGGAAAATGAGAGCTACCTATTAATGGGCATCAGTCATGTGGATCTAACTTGTAAAAATTCAAATTTTTATACATATAATTTGATACTGCTTTTCCCTGCTCTCCTAAAAATCTAGTCTCAGAATAATATCTCTAAAATGTGTCCTTCCATCCCTATCCTAGAAATGCCTTGATGCATAATTAAATACATAATTAAAACTTTTAACGGAAAAACATATATAAGAAGATAATTTCCCAATACCATGCCATTGACTAATGGAAAAAACTAATGCAATTTTTGCAGTAGAATATGAAAATGAGAGCTATCTATATTAATGGTTCTATTTTCAGTCAATCTTGTATGTTATGCTTAATCTAATATTTAGCTTGAAGCCAAAATAAATTGGAAGTAGTTATTGTATTAAATTGGACATATCTCAGGTTTATTCTCACGTTCCCCCATCAGGGATGGAGGGATGGGGACAAAATGTCCCTTCCCTGTCCCCAAATTTAACTTTTTTGGGGAATGCCCCAGGATCTCTGCCCAAAGTGGGATGTTTCCAGGGATGTCGTCCTTTTCCACGGACTTTGTAGAGTTTGTCTGCTGTCCCCCAATGTTACTGTGACACCCTCAATCTTGTCAAACTCAGATCCTTCAAAAATACTTAAAATAATAAGATCAAATAACTATAAAGTGGGGGACTACAAGGTCTCCAAAACTTTAAAAAATGTTATTTCATGCTCAAAAACCTAAGCTTGATTCATTTTTGTGTTTTCATTAATTTACATTATTACAATTTTATCCAGGAAAAATGATATGGGTCATGGAGGTCTAAGAGTTACGCTCTAATTTTAGAAAACAAAACAAAAGTCTGTTTTGTGTTGTTTCAGATGAAAAAAATTTACATACCTAATTTGACAATGGACATTGAATAACCAATTATCAGCTGTGTTCTCAATTCTGTATTTAATTTTGTATATTTTGTACAGATTTTTTTTTTATAAAATTATGTATCTGGAAACTCACAGAAACATTAGTATTAAGTCACTATAAACTTAATTTTTTTATATATTTATCCTTCAAAAATTTTCATTAACATAAATCTCAAGACATTTAGATATAGGGGAGAGGACCCAGTAGTTGAGTGTGTTTCAATAGTTGAGATAGTAGTCGTTTATATAATGTCCAATAGTTGTGATAGTAGTTGTTTATATAATTCCCAATAGTTGTGACATGACTACCTTAACTTAAACACAATGTATTCCTTTGATCTAAAAAGCAACCAATCATGTGATGCCACATCAGCGCTCAACTACCCATGATGTGAATGCACAAGTATTGGTAACAGGTTTGTTTTGGGTCTTTTTGGACACCTTGACAAAAAGCATGCTGATGTGGCATCATATTTGATGATGTGGCCCTGAAACGAAAGTTATAAGCAGGGGACTTGCCAAGTAAGCTGCTGTAAAAACAATGGAGTGATTTGAAATTTCCAAATAAGATTTTGAGAAGCACAAAGTTAGGGTGCACAATTACTGGGTCCTCTCCTATATCAGTAGTAGAATCCAACCCAAGCCTTTCTAGGGTTTGTGACCAACCACATGCTTGAGTGATGAACTTAGCACTAAGAGGCAGCAACCACGTGAGGGCGGCAGCCACATCAGGGTGCCAACCACACATTGAAAGGAAGTGACCACATCAGAGTGCAACACCACACCTTAAGAGGTGGCAGCCACACTAGGCAATGAACCACACACTTAGAGACCACCATTGCACGACAAGTGAATTTAGATAATGCGTTTGATTACAACTTAGACATACACTGGCACTTGCACCCCAATGAGGTGCAATCACTTCCGATAGGTTGAGCCCACATTATTTACAGCCGCATGAAAAAGTAGTGGACAGCATGAAGCAACATTCATCTCACCTTTCCTCTCTACTCCGTCCCCTCCCTCCCTTTTCTCTCTCCTCTTGCTCTCTCCCTTCACTCTCTATTTCTCTCTATATCACATATCCTTCTCTACTATCCCTCCCTCCATCCCACCTATTTCTCTCTCCTCACTCTCCTTCCCTCTGCTTTCTCTCCCTCTCTCACTTACCTCCTCTCTACCCTCCTTCCCCCCTAATTCTCTATATCTCCTATCCCTCTCTCACCTCTCCTTCCCTCTCTCACTCTCTCTCTCTCTCTTTCTCTCTACTTTCTTCTCTATCCCACCTCTCTCTCCCTCCTTATCTCTATCTCACTTATCTCTCTACCTCCCTTTGCCCCTTTACCCTCCTCTCTCTCTTTCTCTATCCTTCCCTCTCTACTTCTTTTCCCTCATCTCTCTCTTTCTCTATCCTTCCCTATCTACTTCTTTTTCATTTTTCTATTTTTTTATTGTTTGGATTTTATAACACAAAACAAATACCAAGTAGTTTGAACTTCCCTCTCTATTGATGAATTAGTAGTACATATACTTGATATTCATGGTAATATTTACTACTATATGTATTTGATACTAAGTCCTTTGTTGGAAATTTATTGGCACAAAATGATGAGAATAGAAAAGATTTTGGTGCTTACTACATTAGTCACACCTTATTAGATTATGAGACAAGGTGAATTTCTATGGAAAAATAATGTGTGGTTGTGGAATTTTATAACAAAAATTGAGACATTATATGTACATGTTGAGATACACATGATTATAAAAAAGGATCCCTTAGAATACATTATTTTTAAGGCTAATATTTTGGGTCAAGCCACACTAATGTTACTTTTATATTTTGATATTTAGTTTGTTTTTAAAATATATGGATTCAAGAAATTATTGATCAATTAGGTACTACATTGTGCCCCAATCATGCACCTATTAATACATATTTTCCTATTGAGCATATACTACATGTTGACTCTTTGTTCCATAGGATTTATTTTGCAATGGTTATAGATATATGATTGGTTCTAGGGTGGGATTGATACAGATACCTCCCTTGAGTGACTTGATACACATCTCTTTTTTTACTTGATTTTCCATTCAAAAATGATATAGTTGAATATGAAGCACTAATTATGGGGTTATGTGTAACCATTTTCTTAAAAATAAACATGTCAATATACATCACAATTCACAATTGATAGCTAGAAAAATCATCGGTGTCTATAAAGAGAACAAAGAAAAACTTATATAATATCATGTCAATATTATAATTTCTTGAATTATTTTATTTATTCATTATTGATGTGATCCCATGTAAATATAATATAAGTGTTGATGTTATGGCTAGTATAACTTCTCTTATGATAATTTATGATGATGGTCATCATTTTACATTGATTATTTATGGTTCAAAATAATTGGATATGCAAGATATATTTTTTGTTTTGTTATAAATTTATTGGTGAGGGTCGGTTTCATGAAATGTATACTTACCTAGACTCGAGCATTCTCTCCCATTATTCTTTAAATAATACCCACACACACATTTATAAATTAGTTGCTAAATACTTACTCATTGTGGGGATATTCTATATGCATGGCATCAATGCTTTATTACTTACATTCCTTAATGAAAGAGAAAGAGAAAGGCAGAGAGAGAGAGGTTGAAACAATCACAGTGGAAGAAGAAGGCAGCGGTGATTATGAGATTGGGATCAATCCCTGCAAGGCTGCCTATTCATGGCCAGATCTCAGTGTTGGCTAACATTCTCTTCCTCATTGTTACCATGGTGTCATTGGCAACCAAGGCGTGGAGAAGGTGTTGTAAAGGGAAGAGGCTTTAGAATGGGGATGCAGGGGCCAGGCGCTACAAAAGTAAAATAGTAGTGGGGGTGGTGTATAGAGTGGCAGTAGCGTGTTGTATATACGTGGTTGGTTGTGAAATCGCGGTAGGCATTGGAGGTGGTAGTGTGGGTGGTGACCAGCAGTGCGACATGGAGGCTCAAGCGGCATGGCCGCTCTTCACTGCCCCAGTTCCTCAGAGCATGGTGACCGCTCTCCTTCGCTCGCTGCCTCTGCACCGTCATAAAATGCAAGACCACCTTAACGTGGGCCTCGCCTTCCTTGCCACCCTTGTCGCCACCATCATCTCCATTCTCGTCAATACTTTGCTTGCCAAACTGCAAGAAGATTTCTAGGACAATCTCATGGCTGCCAAGGACGATCGAATGAGGAGCACCTCCGAGTGCCTCAGGAATATGCAAAGCTTATAGGCTGATTCAAATGGAAAGCATCGCTGCAAGTGTTAACGTTAACTGTTACGGATGGGAGAATGAAGTAGCCATGTAAGTGCGAAGGTCAAAGTTGAAACAGTGGTGCAGTCGACCAGTCACTTTACGTGCTCAACCTACTTAGAATTCAAGAAACCCACGTTGAACGCGCGGTTTCGTGCAGGGTTCCTGCCGGCGTCTGACTGCTGAAAATGCGTGGTTCCCATAAATAGCCTTTATCGGCTAATTAAATTTTTCAATGCAAGTCCAATAGTCTACGACTTGAAAATTCAAAATCCACCTTTTAGATGCCTCTTTGCGGATTTGAAGTCTCCTCGGTGAGAACCCAATGCTTTCACCATTTGAGCTCAACCCTATTGACAGTATGTACTGTTTGATGTCCCTAATTGAGGAAATATTTTTTGTTCCCGCTCTCACTCATGCCTCTCCCTGTCCCAGAAATTCAAAGAAACACTAGTATTAAGTCACTATAAACTTATGAATTTTCTACATGATACTTTAAATGTTCTATAAGATTTAGATTTGAATAGATTTTCATTGTATTCCATTGCTTTAGTATACCATAAAGGGTAATGTAATTACATGTATCAATGTCTCTTTTGTTGATTTTTAGGTATGTAGATGTGATTCTTCAGCTCATTGACAAAGATGGTGATTTCATAAGCGACAACATACGGTATAGAGTGGTTCAGTTTGTGACAAACAATGAAGACTTGCAGGTTTATCAGATATAGCCATATGCTGCAACAAAGGCTCGGGAATACCTTGGCAAATCTGTTGTGCATGAGACAATGGTGAAGGTGAGAAATTTATTAAGATTCTTTTGTCTTGTTCATAACTGACTAGTAACATCTTTATTGAAGAAATTATTGGCTGCTTTTCTTTATTAAAAAGATTAATTATCTGTTAACAGACATGATTAATTATTGAAATAATAAAACAGCTTTTCCCCTCTGTTTTTATGAATAATTCAGGCATTTTTTAGTTTCCAGAAATTTTCCCAATTAAATCTTGAGTAATTGGATTCCATTTATAATTTTGGATTTGCCAAGTCTATTGATGCTATAGCGGCGGTAGTTCTCTTTCCCTCCAAAATTCGAAACAATAAATAATTTATGGGGCCGACTCAAGTGGAGTGATGCCTCATTTCAAATAATTAATTTATATTTTATTTTTATTGAAGCCAACTCAATTCATAAAGTCGCCTCACTTTGTAAAGTCGTCTCTCTTGTGTAAGAGGCCGACCTTTCATGAAAAGCCACTTTAATGCGTGTATATACAAAGCGTCGCCCTCCTCATTTGGTAATTCAATTCAATAAAGACAAGTTCGCACTACAAAAAGAGAAGTTTGATTATTTGCAGCAGATCGTCATTTTGCTTCAAGTCGATTATCATCAAGGGGGATTTATATTAATTGTATATACGTACCTAGGAGAGGTGCTATCTCACATTGCTTTGAATCAGCCTTGAGTTTGGGCCAAGTCGTAAAGCAATTTTTGCTCTTTGCATTATAATATAAGAGATATATCTTTGGCTGGGTTTTTCTCCCTCGAGAAGGAGGGTTTTCCCAGGGTATTTGTTGTGTTCTATTGTTCATTATTGTTGTATATCTGCTTAATTCATTTCTGATCCTAAAATTAACATGGTATCAAAGCGGGTTTAAGCAAGATCAAGATCAAATTTGTTTAAGCAGCAAGGTCTTCTTTTCCTATTTTCATCTAAGGGAGTCTATCTAAGGATCGAAGATGGTGAACAGACTCAAGGTTGAAAGATAGACTTGATGGTGCATCAAACTTCAACTCTTGGAAATTCAGAGTTCTTATTGCACTGGAAGAAAATGATCTTCTAGATTTCGTGGAGTGTGATGTGCCCGAGCCATCCAATGAGGCTGAGAAAACTCAATGGAAGAAGAATGGCACTAAGGCTAGGAAGATCTTGATAGATTCTGTGAAGGATCATCTTGTGCCTATTATATCAGAGATGAAGACAACCAAAGTCATGTTTGAAACTCTTCAAGGCTTGTACAAGATCAACAACACCAGCAGAGCTCTTGCCTTGAGACAACAAATCCATCATATAAAGATGGCTAAAGGAGATTCAGTCATCTCTTTCTTCATGAAGATCACTGAGTTAAAAGATCAGCTATATGCTATTGGAGATATAGTTGAAGATAGAGATCTAGTTATGTTGGCACTAAATGGTCTTCCTCAATCTTGGGAGCCCTTTATGCAAGGCATTAGTGGAAGATCTAAATTGCCTAAGTTTGATCGTCTTATCATCTTAGAGCTGATTGCATTCAAGAAGAATCCAAGTTGGCAACAAGAGGAAATGTACGAAGCTCTCATAATGAAAACAATCATGTCCTTGTTGCTCAAGCTTCCAAAAGGAAAGGAAGAGAAGGGAGAAAAGGCAATTTCAAGAGGAATAGAGACAAAAAATCAGATTCTACTCCTGAACCAAAGAAGAAGGATCTTTCTCACAATCAATGTTTCAGATGTGACAAGTATGGTCACTATGCTCGAGATTGTATAACAAGACCAAAGCAACATGTGTAATGTCACTTCCTTTCATTACCACCTTTCAGCTTAGCACCTGTTCGGTTCAGCTCTGGATTCGCTTGGGTTCTCCGTTTTCAACCTGGGTTCTCTGTGGGTCCTTCACAGAAGGACCCACAGAGCACCCGGGTTGAAAACGGAGAACCCTGGCCGAACCCGGGGAGAACCCAGAAGGACCCAGGAGGACCCAAGCCGTCCAGCCTTAAAAAAGGCAAAAAATCAACTTCGAAAACAGCACCCTAAAAAGCGCCCGCGATTGGGTTCTTTATATTGACTGCAATACTCAAAGGAGGCTCATTTCTGCAACTCAAAAGAGTGCTGTAAAACACCATTTTTGCCTCCGCTAAAAGATTGATTTTGTAGGGGCTCTCTTTTTTTTCGGCAGATTGTAGGTATGATTACCAAGTTCTAACTAATAGAAACAAGAGAGGAATAGGTGCACTGAGAAGATCAAGCAATCAAAGGTGAGTGAATCTATCCTCGGTCAAGCGCAATCGTTTGGGTGTAAAAAAAGCAGAGGATTTGGTCTATGTACACTCCAACCTTCGTCTCTTATCACATAAGAAACCTGAATACAATGAGGGTGTGTCAAAGAATTGGGATCTCACCCCTGAGTGTGCTGATTTAGATGCTACAATTGCACAACTTACCTTGGCTTCTATGGATGACAATGAGGCAACTAATGCACCTAGTGGGAGTGGCAATCCAATTGATAGTGTTTCAAATGAAATTGAAGTTATTGAACCAATTGAGGATGATGATGATGATGAATTTGAAGAATAGTAATACTGAATTAAATATTGTCTTGATTGTAATTTGAATTTTCAATGTGTAATGACTTTTTTAGACTTGAGTATTTACTATTTACTTTTTTGCAAATTATGAATATGATTACAGATTATATGAGGTATTACCGTATGGCATATTTCATTGTTTCAATATTCTATGGCATTATGATCATATGGTTATAATTTTGAGCATGCTTATGAGTCTGTGGCATTATCATTGTGTTTATAAATTTATAATATATATATATATAGTACGGCCATACCCGAACCCGTACCCTAGGAAAAAAAAAATTGCCGAACCGGTGAACCCGAACCCGAACCCGTATCTGAACCCGTACCCAAACCGGCAACTTAGGTCACCTCAAAAGGAATCTAGAGACAACTCAGGGGGATTTCTATTCATCTCCGCTCTTTCAAGCAATATTCCAACCAATAGTAACACTTGGTTGATTGATAGTGGTGCTTCACGACACATTACAGGATATCGAGAGCACCTTTCAAACTTGGTAGAGAGAGAAACCAACTTGCAAGTGATAATATGAGATGATGCTTGTTATTCAATGAAAGGTGTTGGAGCCACCTCTTTTCATCTAGATTTTGGCATCCCTCTTCGTTTGAGTGATGTCTTGTTTGTACCAGGAATCAAGAGAAATCTTGTATCAATTTCAACATTGGAGGACAAAGGGTACCAAGTTGCATTTTTTGAAGGGAAAGTTCTTGCTTGGCCGAAGAACTCTAGCATCAAAATAGCCTGTGTGATTGGTGTCCATCAAGAGAGCCTATACAGACTTTCTATTCGTCTAGTTCAAACATTATTGCATGACTCTACCAAGTCAAGTGAGTTATAGCATAGGAGACTTGCTCATCTACACTTCAGAGCTCTTCCATCTATGGAGAAGATGATTACTGGTCTACCGAAGCTTAATCAGGAGCACGATGGCATTTGCAAAGGATGTGCACTGGGTAAGAATATCAAGGGTCCTTTTCATAGTAGTGAAAGTAGATTGAAAGGAATCTTAGATCTTGTTCATTCTGATTTGTGTGGTCCAATGTTTTTGGCATCTTTGAGTGGATTTTGGTATTATTTGATTTTCATTGATGATTATTCCTGAAAGACTTGGATTTACTTTTTGAAGTCTAAGGAGTCTGAAGAAGTACTTGATAGATTCAAAGAATTCAAGGCTCAAGTTGAAAATATGTCTTTAAAAAGGATCAAGGTTTTGAAATCTGATAATGGAGGAGAATACACTTCTGGAGGTTTCCGTAATTTCTGCATTGAGGCAAGGATCAAGAGGGAGTTTTGTGTTCCGTACAATCCTCAACAAAATGGAGTTGCAGAAAGAAAGAATAGATCCATAGTTGAGGCAGCCAAAGCTATAATTCATGATCAAAATCTACAAACCTTCCTTTGTGCAAAAGCTTCCAAAACTGCAGTGTATGTTCAAAACTGAAGCCCTCGTCGAATATTGGAAAACATGACTCCTGAAGAGACCTTCATAGGTGTAAAACCTGAGGTTAGTCATTTAATAATTTTTGGTTGTCCTATTTATATTCATGTACCTAAGGATAAGAGATCTAAGATAGAACCATCAGGCAAGAAAGGAATATTTGTGGGTTACAATGAATCTTCAAAGGCCTACAAGATCTACATTTCAGGACAAAAACAGATTGAGAACAGCAAGGATGTCTCTTTTGAAGAGGAAGTAGCCTTCAAAAAATCTAAAGGGCCTTATATGGAGATAGACAATGAAGAATAAGAGACACCTCAGGATATGGACATTTCTCCTGATCATAAACCAAAGATTCAGAGGGAGTCTATTGAACCAGAAGAGTCTAGTGATCCAGTTGATCCCATAGAACCTATTGATGGCCCGAGAGACAGTGCTATAGGTCGAAAGAGACCTCTGTGGGCTAGACAAATTATGCAAGAGGCAGAGAAGTATGCAACTGCTCTAGGCACATTTAGAGAAAGCAAAAGACCACAAAAGTTTCCATGCTATGTGGCGTTGATGAGTCACATCATTGAGTCTAAGCCTTCTAGTTTTGAGGAGGCATCAAATCAATAGGTATGGAGAGATGCTATGACGGAAGAA
>VDFB02177067.1:88417-133068 GCA_007258455.2 Sequoia sempervirens
CTCTCTCTCCTCTCTCTCTCTCTCTCCTCTCTATCTCACAAAACTCTCTCTCCCTCCCTCTCACTCTCTCCTATCTATCTCACCACTCTCTCTAACTCTCTCTCTCTCTCACAGCCACACCTCTATATCCCTCCCTAACTCTCCCTCCCTCTCTCCTTCCCTCTATATCTCCTTTCCTTCCCTATCTCTACCTCACCCTCCCTTCACTTCTTTTTATCTCTCCTCTCAGTCTTTATCCCTTTTGTCCCATCCTTCCTCCCCCCTCTTTCTCTCTCAATTTCTCTTTTCTTTATCTCACCATTCTCTCTCTCCCTCTCTCTCTCACACACACCTCTATCTCCCTTCCTACCTCTCCCTCCCTCCCCTCTCTACTCTCTATCTCTCCTTCTCTCCTTCCCTCTCTACCTATCTTTATCTCTCCTCTCCCTCTCTATACCTACCTCTCCCTCCATCACTCACTATGTATCTCACCTATGTCTCCCTCCCTACCTCTTTCCCTCTCTACTCTATCTCTCCTCTACCTCCATCTACTTACCCCCTCACACTCTCTCTCTTTCTCTCTCCCTCCCTCCCTCCCTCCCTCTCTTCCCCCTCTTTCTCTCTACCTCTCCCCTCTCTAGCTCACAATTTTCTCCCTCCCTCTCACTCTCTCCTCTCTATCTCACCACTCTCTCTCTCTATCTCTCTCCCTCTCTCTCACAGACACCTCTATCTCCCTCCCTATCTCATCCTCCTTCCCTCCTTCCCTCTCTACTTCTCTCTATCTATCATCTCCCTCCCTCTCTCTACCTCACCCTCCCTCCCCTTCTTTTTGTCTCTCCTCTCAGTCTCTATCCCTTTTGTCCTTCCCTCCCTCCCCCCTCTTTCTCTCTCAATTTCTCTTTTCTCTATCTCACCATTCTCTCTCTCACTCTCTCTCTCTAACACACACACACACACCTCTATCTCCCTCCCTCCATCCCCTCTCTACTCTTTATCTCTCCTCTCTCTTTCATTCCCTCTCTACTTATCTATATCTCCCCTCTCCCTCTCTATACCTACCTCCCCCTCCATCACTCTCTCTCTCCATCCCTCTCTATCTCACATATATCTCCCTCCCTACCTCTTTCCTCTCTATTCTCTATCTCTCCTCTCCTTCTCTCTACCTACCTCTCTCACTCTCTCTCCCCCTCTTTCTCTCTCACTCTCTCCTCTCTATCTCACAATTATCTCTCCCTCCCTCACTCTCTCCTCTCTATCTCACCACTTTCCCTCCTTCCCTCTCTTTATCTTACCTATCCCTTTCTACCTCTCCCTCCCTCCAACCTCTCTCTCTCTCTCTCTCTCCTTACCTTTCTACTTCTCTCTCTCACCACTCTCTCTCTCCATCTCACTCTCCCTCCCTCCTGCTCTCCTTCTTGCTCTCCTTCCCTCTCTCTACCTATCTCTCCCTCCACTCCCTACCACTCTCTCTACCTCTCTCTGGTGTCGCCCCTCTTTCTCTCTTACTCTCTCCTTCCCTCTCTACTCTCTATATCTCTCTCCCCCTTCGCTCTCTACTCTCATTCTCTCTCTCCCCTCTTTTTCTCTCACACTCTCCTTCTCTTGCTCTCTCTCTGACACACACTCACCTCTATCTCCTCCCTCCCCTCTTTACTTCTCTCTATCTCTCCTCTCTTTATGTATCCTTCCCTCTCTACCTATCTTTATCCCCCCTCTCCCTCTCTTTACCTACCTCTATCTCTTTGTTGCTCTCTCTCATCTCTCTCTCTCCATACCAACCTCTCCCTCCATCTCTCCTTCCCTCTTTACTTATCTCTACCTACCTATCCTTTTATACCTCTTTCTCTCTCCCTCCCTCCATCCCACCCTCTCTTAATCTTTCCACCTTCCTCCTCTCACTATCACCTCTCTCTCACTTCTCCCTCCCTCTCCCCTCTTTCTCTCTCTCCTTCCCTCTCTACTCTCTCTCTATCTCAACTCTCTCTCCCCCTCTTTCTCTTTCAATTTCTCTCCCTCTCTCTCCTCTTTCTATCTCACTCTCTCCTCTACACCCCCCTCTCTCCTTCCCTCTTTATGTAAATCTCCCCACCTTCCTCCACTTTTTGTATTAAATCTTGGTGCACATCAAAGAGAGACAAGCAAAGAGACAAGGAGAGAGAGAGAGAGAGGAAGGAGGGTGAGAGAGGGAGGATAGGGTGGGAGAGAAAGGGAAGGGAGGGAGGAAGAGGTAGGTAGAGGGAGGGAGAGAGGAGATATAAGTAGAGAGGTAGGTAGAGAGAGTGGTATGGAGTTACAAAGGGAGAGGTAGGTAGAGAGATGGAGAGGGGAGATAAAGAGAAGGAGAGAGGGAAGCAGAGATGGAGAGGGGAGATAGAGAGAAGTAGAGAGGGAAGGAGAGATGGAGGGAGAGGTAGGGAGGGAAAAGAGGTGAAATAGATGTTAGATAGAGAGAGAGAGGGGGGATGAAGAGAGAGGGAGAGGAGAGAGGTGAAATAGAGAGGAGGAAGGGAGGGATAGGTAGGGAGAGAGAGGTGGGATAAAGAGAGGGAAGGAGAGAGGGAAGGAGAGAGAGGGGGGTGAGAGAGAGGAGGGAGGGAGGGATAGGTAGGGTTAGAGGTGTGTTATACAGAGAAATAGAGTAGAGAGAGAGAGAGGATGAGGAGAGAGGGTGAGGGAAAGGTAGGGAGAGAGAGAGAGGGAAATGTAGGGAGAAAGAGAGTTGAGATAGAGAGAGTAGAGAGGGAAGGAGAGAGGGAAGGAGAGAGAGGGGGTGAGAGAGGAGGGAGGGAGGGATAGGTAGGGTTAGAGGTGTGTTATAGAGAGAAATAGAGTAGAGAGAGGGAAGGGGGAGAGAGAGAGAGAGAGAGAGAGAGAGAGAGAGAGAGAGAGAGAGAGAGAGAGAGAGAGAGAGAGGGTGAGGGAAAGGTAGGGAGAGAGAGAGGGAAATGTAGGGAGAAAGAGAGTTGAGATAGAGAGAGTAGAGAGGGAAGGAGAGAGAGAGATAGAGAGAAGTAGAGAGGGAAGATGTAAATGAGAATGATGTGAGTACTTTCAAATGTCATAACTTTTGACCCAAATGTCAGTTTGGGCTCAAATTTTATAGGTGGATGTGTTATAAGGGATTGTTTTGATTACTCATAGTGCTCAGCTGAATTGGTGGCCATTTAGACACTTTTTTGGGAGCTAAATCCTAATTTTGGGCCCTCACAATCAACCAAATGAGAATGATGCAACTACTTCCAAACATCATAACTTTTGACTTGAATGTCTGTTTGGACTTAAATTTTATAGGTGGATGCATTGCAAGGGGTTGTTTGGATTACCGATAGTGCCCAACTCAGTTGGTGGCCCTTTAGATGCTTTTTTGGGAGCAAAATCCTAAATTTGAACCTTCAAAATTGACCAAATGATAATGATGCAAATACTTCCAAAGATAATAACTTTTGATTCAGATGCTAGTTTAGGTTCAAATTTTACAGGTGGATGCATTATAATGGGTTGTTTTGATTATCGATAATGCCCAATTTAGTTGGTGGCCTTTTAGACACTTTTTTGGGAGAAAAATCCTAAATTTGGGCCCTCAAAATCAACCAAATGACAATGATGTGAGTACTTCTAAAGGTCATAACATTTGTTTTGAATACCATTTTGAGCTCAAATTTTACACATGGATGCATTATAAGGAGTTGTTTTGATTATCGATAATTCCTAGCTCAGTTGGTGACACTTTTTTTGGGAGCTAAATCCTAAATTTGGGCCCTCAAAATCATCTAAATGGGAATGAAGTGAGTAGTTCCAAAGGTCATAAATTTTGACTTGGATGTATGTTTGGATTCAAATTTTATAGGTGGATACGTTGTAAGGGGTTGTTTTGATTACCGATAGTGCCCAGCATAATTGGTGGCCCTTTAGACACTTTTTTGGGAGTAAAATCCTAATAATGGGCCCTTAAAATCAACCAAATGAGAATGATGTGAGTACTTCCAAAGGTCATAAATTTTGACTCGGATGCTAGTTTGGGCTCAAATTTTATAGGTGAATGCGTTATAAGGGGTTGCTTGGATCACCGATAGTGTCCAACTCAGTTGGTGGCGCTTTGGACATTTTTTAAGAGCTAAATCCTAAATTTGGGCCTTCAAAATCAACCAAATGAGAATGATGCGAGTACTTCCAAAGGTCATAGCTTTTCACTCGGATGCCAGCTTGGGCTTAAATTTTATAGGTAGATACCTTATAAGGGGTTGTTTTGATTACCGATAGTTCCCAACACAGTTGGTGGCCCTTTAGACACTTTTTTAGGAGCTAAATCCTAAATTTGGGCCCTCAAAATCAATCAAATGAGAATGATGCAAGTACTTCCAAAGGTCATAACCTTTGATTCATATATTATTTTGGGCTCAAATTTTGTAGGTGGATGTGTTATAATGAGTTTTTTTTATTATCTATAGTGCCCATCTTAGTTGATGTCCCTTTAGACACTTTTTGGGAGCAAAATCCTAAATTTGAGCCATCAAAATCAACCAAATAACAATGATGCGAGTACTTCCAAAGGTCATAACTTTTGACTTGGATGCTATTTTGGGCTCAAATTTTACACGTGGATGCATTATAAGGGGTTTTTTTAATTACTGATAGTGCCCAGATTAGTTGGTTTCCCTTTAGACACTTTCCTGGGAGCAAAATCTTAAACTTGGGCCCTCAAAATCAACCAAATGAGAATGGTGCGAGTACTTCCAAAGGTCATAACTTTCAACTTGGATGCTATTTTGGGCTCAAATTTTACAAGTGGATGCATTATAAGGGGTTGTTTTGATTAAAGATAATGCCCAGCTCAGTTGGTGGCCCTTTAGGCACTTTTTTGGGAGCTAAATCCTAAATTTGGGCCCTTAAAATAAACCAAATGAGAGCGATATGAGTACTTCCAAAGGTCATAACTTTTGACTCAAATGTTAGTTTGGGCTCAAATTTTATAGGTGGATACATTATAAGGGGTTGTTTGGATTATTGACTATGTAGAACTTAGTTGGTGGCCCTTTAGATACTTTTTTGGCAGAAAAATCCTTTATTTGGGCCCTCAAAATCAACCAAATGAGAGGTAAGGAAAGCAAAGGTGCGAAATCGCTTTCCTAATGACAATTCTAAGAAGAGAATGCAGATTTAAGGTTCAAATTCAATTACAGTTCATTAAAGATGCACATTACCAGTGAAATAAATAAGAAAAAATTTCACACAACACATAATAGACACCAAATTTAACGTGGGAAAACCCTTTCGAGAGAAAAACCCACCACACCAAGCTAAAGTCACTTTGTATTATAGTAAACAATGTTTACTTACAAAGTTATAGACATTTGCTTTTAGAGATGTCAATTCAAAATCTCAACAATGGCAACATTACAATTTTTTTCTGATCAATCACGTTCTCTCTCTCACACACAACTCAACTCTTAAAACACTATTTCAATGCATTACACATTATAGCATTTTCTTCTTCTAAGAGAATTTAACCATCGATCTGCATCACCAAACCCATACTCAAAAACATACCAATTTAGTTTCCATTCATAATAGTAGACAAACCATCAATCAAAAGTTACCATATTGGGCCAACGGTTGCCAAGTCATCCTGTCAACATCCTTCGTCTAGCCAAACACATCCAAACATCCATCGCAACACTATCGGGATGTCTAAGAGACTTTCCACAAAGTCTTAGCGAGCTCACCATGTCTCATTGACATCGTTCCACAAACCTTGCCCTGGCATGTCAATGAGACATGACTCAATGTCCTAGCGACACCACCCAAGTCTCTCCAACACAAATCGCGGTACAATGATATGTCTACTACACAACTACCATGCTCGACCAAGTATCATTACAGGGTGGCAGTATACACCGCACTACTGCTAGACAACTAGAAGGCTTCCGCGGGATGGTGGTATACACCACAAGCTTGCACCTCTCTCATAATCACCTAGCAGTATAGCGGTACAAGCATGAAAGTAACACTTATGCAATTCTATGTTGATTGGTGACAAAACCAGGGTTATGCCAGTGAGTTTGAGGCACATTTTCTCAACATGAGAATGATGCGAGTACTTCAAAAGGTCATAAATTTTGACTCAGATGCTAGTTTAGGCTCAAATTTTATAGGTGGATGTGTTATAAAGGCTTTCTTTGATTACCAAAAGTGTCTAGCTTAGTTGGTGTCCCTCTAGAAACTTTTTGGGAGCAAAATCCTAAATTTGGGCCCTCAAAATCAACTAAATGAGAATGATACAAGTACTTCCAAAGGTCATAACTTTTGACTTAGATGCTAGTTTGGAATCAAATTTTATAGGTGGATACGTTATAAGGTGTTGTTTTGATTTTTGATATTACCTAGCTCAATTGGTGGCCCTTTAGACAATCTTTTGGGAGTGAAATCCTAAATTTGAACCTTGAAAATCAAACAAATGAAAATGATGTGAGTGCTTCCAAATGTCATAACTTTTGACTCGAATGTCTATTTGGCTTCAAAATTTCATAGATGGATGCATTGCAAGGGGTTTTTTGGATTATTGATAGTTCCCAGCTCAGTTGGTGGCCCTTAAGACACTTTTTTGGGAGCAAAATTCTAAATTTGGGCGCTCAAAATCAACCAAATGAGAATGATACAAGTACTTCCAAAAGTCATAATTTTTTAATCAAATGCCAGTTTGAGCTCAAATTTTATAGGTGGATGCATTATAAGGGGTTATTTTTTTTACTGATAGTGGCCAGCTAAGTTGGTGGCCCTTTAGACACATTTTGGGAGAAAATCCTAAATTTGGGCCCCTCAAAATCAACCAAATAAGAATGATGCGAGTACTTCCAAAGGTCATAATTTTTGACTTGGATGCTAGTTTTGGCTCAAAATTTTACAAGTGGATGTGGTATAATGGGTTGTTTAGATTATCGACTATGCCTATCTCAGTTGGTGGCCCTTTAGACACTTTTTTGGGAGCAAAATCCTTTATTTGGGTCCTCAAATCAACCAAATGAAAATGATGTGAGTTTTTCCAAAAATAATAACTTTTGACTCAGATGCTAGTTTGGGATCAAATTTTATAGGTGGATGTGTTTTAAGGGGTTTTTTTGATTACCGATAGTGTCTAGCTCAATTGGTGGCCCTTTAGACACTTTTTTGGGAGCAAAAACTTAAATTTGGGCCTTCAAAATCAACCAAATGAGAATGATGCGAGTAATTCTAAAGGTTATAAATTTTGACTCGGATGCTAGTTTGGACTCAAATTTTATAGGTAGATGCATTATAATGGGTTGTTTTGATTACTAGTAGTGCCTACCTTAGTTGGTTCCCCTTTAAACACTTTTTTGGGAGAAAAATCCTAAATTTTGGCCCTCAAAATCAACCAAATGAGAATGATGCGAGTAATTCTAAAGGTTATAACTTTTGACTCGGATGCTAGTTTGGACTCAAATTTTATAGGTGGATGCATTATAATGGGTTATTTTGATTACTAATAATTCCTACCTTAGTTGGTTCCCCTTTAAACACTTTTTTGGGAGAAAAATCCTAAATTTGGGCCCTCAAAATCAACCAAATGAGAATGATGTGAGTAGTTCTAATGGTTATAACTTTTGACTCGGATGCTAGTTTGGACTCAAATTTTACAGGTGGATGCATTATAATGGGTTGTTTTGATTCCTAATAGTGCCTAGCTTAGTTGGTTCCCCTTTAAACACTTTTTTGGGAGAAAAATCCTAAATTTGGGCCCTCAAAATCAACCAAATGAGAATGATGTGACTACTCCAAAGGTCATAACTTTTGACTCAGATGTCTATTTGGATTCAAATTTTACAGGTGGATGCATTGTAAGGGTTTATTTGGATTATCAATAATTCCTAGCTTAGTTGGTGGCCCTTTAGACACTTTTTTTGGAGAAAAATCCTAAATTTGGGCCCTCAAAATTGACCAAATGAGAATGATGCTAGTAATTCCAAAGGTCATAACTTTTGATTCAGATGTTAGTTTGGGCTCAAATTTTACAGGTGGATGCATTATAAGGGGTTGCTCGGATTATCAACTATTCCCAACTTAGTTGGTGGCCCTTTAGACACTTTTTTGGGTGCAAAATCTTTTTATTTCGACACTTAAAATCAACCAAATGAAAATGATGTGAGTACTTCCAAAGGTCATAACTTTTCACTTGAATGCTAATTTGGGCACAAATTTTAAAGGTGGATGCATTATAAGGGATTCTTTTGATGACCAATAATGCCAAGCTTAGTTGGTGGCCCTGATGACACTCCTTTGGGAGAAAAATCTTAAATTTGGGCCCTCAAAATCAACCAAATGTGAATGATGCGAGTACTTCCAAAGGTCACAACTTTTGACTCTTATGCTAGTTTGGGCTCAAATTTTACAGATGGATTGGTTATAAGGGTTTGTTTTGATTATCAACTATTTCCAGCTTAGTTCGTGGCCCTTTAGAAACTTTTTGAGAGAAACATACTTTATTTGGGCTCTCAAAATCCACCAAATGAGAATGATGTGAGTACTTCCAAAGGTCATAACTTTTGACTTGGATGCTAGTTTAGGCTCAAATTTTATAGGTGGATGTGTTATAAGGGGTTTTTTTGGTTATCGATAATGCCCAACTTAGTTGGTAGTTTTTTATACACTTTTCTAGGAGGAAAATCCTAAATTTGTGTCCTCAAAATCAACCAAATGAGAATGATGCGAGTACTTCCAAAAGGTCATAACTTTTCACTCGGATGATAGTTTGGGCTCAAATTTTATAGGTGAAAGCACTGTAAGGGGTTGTTTTGATTACTAATAGTTCTTGACTCATTTGGTGGCCCTTTAGACACTTTTTTAGGAGCTAAATTCTAAATTTGGTCCCTTAAAATCAACTAAATGAGAATGATGCGACTACTTCAAAAGGTCATAACTTTTGACTCGAATGTTTATTTGGGCTCAAATTTTATAGGTGGATGCGCTGTAAGGGTTTGTTTGGATTATTGATAGTGCCCAGCTCAGTTGGTGGAACTTTAGACACTTTTTTGGGAGAAAAATCCTAAAATAAGGCCCTCAAAATTGACCAAATGAGAATGATGTTAGTACTTCCAAAGGTCATAACTTTTGACTCGATTATCTATTTGGGCTCAAATTTTATAGGTGGATGCATTGTAAGGGGTTGTTTGGATTACTGATAGTGACCAACTCAATTGATGGCTCTTTAGACACTTTATTGTGAGAAAAATCCTAAATTTGGGCCCTCAAAATCAACCAAATGACAATGATGCGAGTACTTTCAAAGGTCATACCTTTTGACTCAAATGCTTCTTTGGGATCAAATTTTATAGGTGGATGGGTTATAAAGGGTTATTTTGATTATTGATAGTGTCCAGCTCAATTGGTTTCCCTTTAGACATTTTTTTGGGAGCAAAATCCTAAATTTGTGCCCTCAAAATCAACCAAATGAAAATGATGTAAGTACTTCCAAAGGTCATAACTTTTCACTCGAATGTCTATTTGGGGTCAAATTTAACAGGTGGATGCATTATAAGGGTTTTTTTTTTTATTACTGATAGTTCCCAACTCAGTTGGTGGCCTTTTGGACACTTTTTTGGGAGATAAATCCTAAATTTGGGCCCTCAAAATCAACCAAATGAGAATGAAGTAAGTACTTCCAAAGGTCATAACTTTTGACTAGGATGGCAGTTTTGGCTCAAATTTTAAAGGTGGGTGCATTATAAGGGGTTGTTTGGATTATCAACTATGCCCAACTTGGTTGGTGGCCCTTCAGACACTTTTTTGGGAGAAATATCCATTATTTGGGCCCTCAAAATTAACCAAATGAGAATGATGTGAGTACTTCCAAAAGTCATAACTTTTGACTCGGATGCTAGTTTAGGCTCAAATTTTAAAGTTGGATGCGTTATAAGGGTTTTTTTTATTACCGATAGTTCACAACTCAGTTGGTGGCCCTTTAGATGCTTTTTTGGGAGCAAAATCCTAAATTTGTGCCCTCAAAATCAACCAAATGAGAATGATGTGATTACTTCTAAAGGTCATAAATTTTGAATCAGATGTTTTTTTGGGCTCAAATTTTATAGGTGGATGGGTTGTAAGGGGTTGTTTGGATTACCGATAGTGCCTAGCTCAGTTGGTGGACCTTTAAACACTTTTTGGGAGTAAAATCCTAAATTTGGGCCCTCAAAATCAACCAAATGAGAATGATGCGAGTACTTCCAAAGATCATAATTTTTTATTTAAATGCCAGATTGGGCTCAAATTTAATAGGTGTATGCGTTATAAGAGATTATTTGGATTATCAACCTTGCCCAACTTAGTTGGTGGCCTTTTAAACATTTTTTTGGGAGCTAAATCATAAATTTGGGCCCTCGTAATCAACCAAATGAGAATGATGCAAGTACTTCCAAAAGTCATAAATTTTGAGTATTATGCTTGTCTAGGCTCAAATTTTACAGGTGGATGCATTATATGGGATTGTTTTGATTATCAATAGCACCCAACTCAGTTGGTGGCCCTTTAGACACTTTTTGTGGAACTAAATCTTAAATTTGGGCCCTCAAAATCAACTAAATGAAAATGATGCAAGTACTTCCAAAGGTCGTAACTTTTGACTCTTATGCCAGTTTCGGCTCAAATTTTACAGGTGGATACATTATATGGGGTTGTTTGGATTGTCAACTGTTCCCAGCTTAGTTGGTGGCCCTTTAGCACTTTTTTGAGAGCAAAATACTTTATTTGGGCCCTCAAAATCGACCAAATGAGAATGATGCGAGTACTTCCAAAGGTCATAACTTTTGACTCAGATGTTAGTTTGGGCTCAAATCTTACAGGTAGATGTGTTATAAGGGTTTGTTTTGATTACCAATAGTGCCCAACTTAGTTGGTGGGTTTTTAGACACCTTTTTTGGAGAAAAATCCTAAATTTGGGCCCTCAAAATCAACCAAATGAGAATGATGTGAGTACTTCCAAAGGTCGTAACTTTTCACTCACATGCTAGTTTGGGCTCAAATTTTACAAATGAATGCATTATCAGGGGTTGTTTTGCCTAGTTCATTTGGTGACCCTTTAGACACGTTTTTAGAAGCTAAATTCTAAATTTGTGCCCTCAAAATCAAGCAAATGAGAATGATGCGAGTACTTCAAAAAGTCATCTTTTCACTTAGATGTCTATTTGGACTCAAATTTTATAGGTGGATGCGTTGTAAGGGGTTGTTTGGATTATTGATGGTGCCCAACTTAGTTGGTGGCCCTTTAGACACTTTTTGGGGAGCAAAATCCTAGATTAAGGCCCTCAAAATTGACCAAATGAGAATGATGTTAGTACTCCCAAGGGTCATAAAATTTTATTTGGATGCTAATTTGGGTTTAAATTTTACAGGTGAATGCATTATAATGGGTTTTTTTTATTACTGATTGTTCCCAACTCAATTGGTGGCCCTTTAGACACTTTTTGGGAGCAAAATCCTAAATTTGGGCCCTCAAGATCAACCAAATGACAATGATGTGAGTGTTTCCAAAGATCATACCTTTTGACTCAGATGTTAGTTTCACTAGTACAAAAACAACAATATATGATTAAAAAAACTGCCAAGAACTATACATAAATGACTAAACATGGTCACGTGACCATTAGTAGTTTATTGCCAGTCATTTACAACATGACAAAATTGATGACTAAACCATTTTTAGTCATTTATTGGTTGTTTTGATTGATTGATTTGGTGGTATATTGAGTCATTGATTGATGTAAATTGGTCACTTATTTAGTCATTTTTTATTCATTGATATATTTAGTCATTGATTGTTGTTAACTTGTCACTTCTTTAGTCAATTTTATTCACTAATTTTCATCCATTGGTAGTGTATTTAGTCATTAATTTTAATCATCATTTTGATCAATTTGGTAGTTTATTTAATTGTTTTTGTTCACTATTTTTTTCCAACTGGTAGTATATTGATACATTGTTTATTAATTGCATAATCATTATATTTAGTCATATTTATTCATTGATTTCTATCAATTGGTAGTATATTTAGTCAATTGGTAGCTTATTTAATTAGTTTTGTTCACTGATTTCTACCTAAAATTGTTGGAAATGCGACAATGCTTTTGAGGTTTAAACATAATCAATCATTCATTTACACATAATGAAACAACTATTAAGAAGACAAAATATTAAAATTTTATTAAGAAAATGTGTTCGTACAGCATACACAAGACAAAAATATGTGTCTTTGCTTTGAAAAATGTGTTACAAAGTGTGTTTCTCAGTGCTGTGACTGAGAAAACTGAGTTACAATGCCTTTTTTTGCTAATACAACTCCAAAATAGATAAAAAAAAACTAAGATCCCTGAACAACACATTCAAACTATTGCATAAAGCAGTGGGCCAAGTTGTCTAAAAACTAGTACATGATAAACATCAACTATGACATTTTTTCAAATATTTTAGTGGCCATCGTGTGAAGGTCCCTTCTTTCTCTTTCAAATGGACAACTCCATCTATTTGGTCTTCATAAAAAAGGGGTATGTTACTTGTGACTTTTAAAATATTTTCATTTGCATCTCCCTTTCCTTTCAATTTGTCTCCATGTACACTAGATAGTGAGTGAATCCGCCCAATGCCCACTGCAACACCATCAAATGAACCCAACACCCCAACTGAGGACCATGACATCCCTGAACACAATGCACTAATGCAATGTCAAAATCTATGTATGCACTCTATTAGAACTAATCTCTAAGCTTCCATATTATATGTTCTCAATTATTTCCATAATCTATGTATACTAGCTAATTACACTTCACTACTATTCTAATCAATTTCTATCAAATAGGTAATGATTACCCTTATTTACATAATAAAATAACCATTACTTACTTGAATAGTACTTACTTGCATGTGGTTTCATAGCACTCACCTCAAGTTCAACATGAATACTACTATGAATATCATGTGACACATGCTCATTAATTTCATCAACATAATCACTATCAACATTGACATGAAGTTGTACAACTTTACAGAGAGCTCTATTGGCAAGGCCTTTTTCTTTTCATTCTACTTTCATATAATTGCTTTGCATGTAGTTTAATCATTATGAAAAAATTAATATAAGTCAAGTAAGTAAAGAATGCAAAAGGTATAATTTTTTGTCTAAAAGAACATTTTAAGCATGAAGAATGAAAAACATTGGGATATATTAACTTACAACTTAAAGAATGCAAAAGCTATAAATTTTTGTCCAAAAGAAGAATTACAAAACATTGGGATATATTATCTTGCAAATTAAAGAATGAAAAACCGATAATTTTTTGTCTAGAAGAACATTTTAAGCATGAAGAATGACAAAACATTGGGACGAATAATTGAAAACTATTATATTAGCTCAACTTCAGCACAACTATGATGACTATGTTGCACATTCTTGTCTAGTTCATCATGATCATTTCCTGCTACTTTGATAAAATTGCTCTGTATGTGGTTTAACCATCATGCAAAAATTATACAAAGCATTCAATATTCAAGTAAAGAATGCAAGCTATAAATTTTTCCAAAAGAATATTTTCTGGACCACTCCAACAATAAAGAGACTTGGTTGGATTCTCCTACGCTCAAATTTCAATAATCTACATATTAAGAGGCATTTGTATACATAATTTCCAAACAAGAAGAAATGAGATCAATAGATCCTCTTACCTCATATGAATCCGTGAATTTATGCTCATTCCATGCAAAAACTATAGGGTTAATAGAGGCAACCAATTGCAAAACTTGTTGAGTGAGACCAAATATGCAACTTATTACCCATTGGTACCCTTAATTTGAGTTGAAATGATCTAGAGAGGCTCCTATTGGGAATTTAATAGATGGTTGTGAAATATCTGTTGATGAACTAGATTTCCACTTCATCTTACTCTTATAAATAAATAACACAATGTAAATTGAACCAAAAATCCATACACTTACTGCAAATTTGTCCATTTTGGCCTGCAACTTACCTCGACCAAATGTATATCCAACCCTCACATTATCTCTTGCTCTCTTACCTTTGTTACTCTTTGCCAAATATTCTTCAGAATGCATGCTTTATTTCAATGCCTCCCACTATTTGGGAGATAGAGTGGAGTCTAACCTCTCTTTTCCCTCCATGATTATTTTTCTACAATTGTATCTAAAATTGTTCATCAAATTCTCATCTTTTGCTTGTAATATTTTCTAGAGATTTTTCCACCAGTAGTCTCAAAAGAATTTTCCAATTTTTGTGTAACATTTTCCATGGTTCATGGATCTTGCTTTGTAAAACTTGATTTGTAAATATCCAAATGGGCCCTACATCTTTCACCCAACTCGGAGGCCCACTTTGTAGTATTTGGCCCAATGGGATCACCATCTCTCGATACCACAACCAAGAATGACTTCTTTCCTTCTAATTTTATTTCTTTTGTATTCATCTTTGTAGATATGTATAAATCTTGACTCAATCTTTGTCTTTTGACAAAAACAGACACATCTTCTATTAAACCACTACTAGTATTTATGGTTGATCCACTAGTTTCATCAAAAGTTCTAGATGTAATAGGTACACTCTGAGGCACAACAAATGTAAGCAGTATCTCTTCATGACTTTCATTAACTGAAACTTCATGCTTCTTGGCCACATCAGGTGTGGCACGAGTAGGTAGATTAGTACCGATCTTTGTAGGTTCACTTCAAACACATCCTTTAATGTTGAATAAATCATCTAAAAACCTACTATTCCTTTGCTCTGATGTTTTTCAATAATATCTCTTATACTTTGTGCTAAGAGATCATCATGACGTTGCACATCACCATGTGCTATATCAGGTTGCACATTACCATGTGCTATATCAAGATGCACATCACCATGTGCTATATCAGGCTGCACATCACAATGTGCTATAATAGGCTACACATCACCATATGCTATATTAGGCTGCACATCATCGCAACTATTATTTTCACCAATTGTATTTGTTGAATCACAAATGTGTTGGCTTCTACGAGATGGCAAAATTGCATATTTTCTTTTCTTTTGTTTTTTCTCTGCATTTTTTTTGCACTTTTTTTTTGCCTATAAAACAAAAAAATCATATTACATATGTCTTATATACTTAAAGCTCTTGCCTATAAAATTTCATTAAACACTATTAAACAAATAATATACTACTTACTGGATTTACAATTTGCATGTTTGTCAAACAAAGACACAATAAATATTCATTATTCTTTGCCACTTTTTCTCTATGAAAGCGCCCATAATTTGTTACTAAAATATCAGCATTATGATCATTATCATCTAATTTATGCCTTACAGTCCTTTTTCTCATTCCCTGAAGTCCAAATAAACAATAATATATAAATCAACAACTTGAATCAGTAAAAATTTATTGAGTTCATAAGTTGATAACTGTTGACTTTCCAATCCGATGATAACTGCAAATGGAAACTTAAAATATAATTCAATTTACAAATTAAAAAGAATTTGCAATAAAAAACCAAGAAGATGTTTACAGTTAGAGGTATCAGAAAATTTTTCCTTAGGGATATATTTACAAGAAAAGAACTCATAAAAACATAACACAAGCAGGATGAAGGGAAAACATATTCTAGTAAGGTTATGTCTGATTTGTCTCCAAATATCCTAGGAGTTGAACCAACATAAATATATATCTAATATTAACATATATGATGATATTTTGACACCAATAAATCATTCCTAATTGTAAACCACATATCTCCTTGTTAGTTTGATTTACTTATTCTCCCCAGGTTACTATGATTTACTTAAACGAATTTAATCCTTGAAGGAACCGGTAAATTAACCACACAAAGACAACAAATGTGTTTTGATAAACCAGATATACCTTTGATATATTGATTTAAATAACAAGGAAATATAAAAATAGAGACAACAAGATAACATTCATTAATTCACTTCAACAAACAATTGAAACCAAAATTCAACCACCAATTATAACTTCATTCTATTGATCTTTAAAAAGATTTTACAATACATTTCAAAATTTTGTCCTGAATGACATGTCAAAAAGTTTCTTTTCAGTTGCCCACTTTTAACATTAATCAAAAAGTCTTGATTATTGTTGTTTACATAGGATTACATAAAAACAATGAAAGATGAGAAATGAAGAGAAATGATCAGATGTTGAAGTCCAGAGCACTCATAAGATACAGAATTTTGTTACTCATCGTAAGGTACTCGTGATCATTTAGATCTGGAAAGGTCCTCTCTCCATGATAGTATTTGCAGGGCTTGGTACTTCATTGCAAGGCCTATTGTTCTGGGGGAGCTAGATATGTTTGCTCCCATTGGTACATTGTGTAATCATGATGCAAGTACTTCCAAAGGTCATAACTTTTCATTTAGATGCCAATTTGGGCTCAAATTTTATAGTTGGATGTGTTATAAGGGGTTGTTTTGATTATTGATAGTGCCCAGATTAGTTAGTGGCCCTTTAGACACTTTTTTGGGAGCAAAATCTTAAATTTGGGCCCTCAAAATCAACCAAATGAGAATGATGAGTACTTTGAAAGGTCATAACTTTTGACTCAGATGCTAATCTGGGCTCAAATTTTATAGGTGGATGTGTTATAAGGGGTTATTTTGATTAATGATAGTGCCTAGCTGATTTGCTGGCCTTTTAGACATTTTTTGGGAGTTAAATCATAAATTTGGGCCCTAAAAATCAACCAAATAACAATGATGCGAGTACTTCAAAAGGTGATAAATTTTCACTCGAATGTTAGTTTGGACTCAAATTTTACAGGTGGATGCGTTATAAGGGGTTGTTTTGATTATGACTGTGCTCAGCTCAATTGGTGTCCCTTTAGACACTTTTTTGGAAGAAAAATACTTTATTTGGGCCCTCAAAATCAACCAAACAAGAATGATGCAAATAGTTCCAAAGGTCATAACTTTTGACTTAGATGCTAGTTTGGGCTCAAATTTTATAGGTGGATGCATTATAAGGGGTTGTTTGGATTATTGACTATGCCCAACTCAGTTGGTGGCCCTTTAGACTCTTTTTTGGGAGAAAAATCCTTTATTTTGGCCCTTAAATTCAACCAAATGAGTATGATGCGAGTACTTCTAAATGTCATAACTTTTGACTCAAATGCTAGTTTGGGCTCAAATTTTATAGGTGGATGCATTATAAAAGGTTGTTTTGATTATCGACTATGCCCAACTCAGTTGGTGGCCCTTTAGATATTTTTTTGGGAGCAAAATCCTTTATTTAGTCCCTTAAAATTGACCAAATGAGAATGATGTGAGTACTTCCAAAGGTCATAACTTTGGACTCAAATGCTAGTTTGTGCTCAAATTTTATATGTGGATGCATTATAAGGGGTTGTTTGATTAACAATAGTTCCCAACTTAGTTGGTGGACCTTTAGACACCTTTTTGGGAGGTAAATCCTAAATTTGGGCCCTCAAAATCAACTAAATGAGAATGATGTGAGTATTTTCAAAAGTCATAATTTTTTACTTGGATGAGCTAGTTTGAACTCAAATTTTATAAGTGGATGCATTGTAAGGGGTTATTATGATTAATAATAGTGCCTAGCTCAGTTGGTGGCCCTTTAGACACTTTGTTGGGAGCTAAATCTTAAATTTGGGCCCTCAAAATTAACCAAATGAGAATGATGCAAGTACTTCCAAAGGTCATAAATTTTGATTTGGATGCCATTTTGAGCTCAAAATTTATAGGTGGATGTGTTATAAAGGGTTGTTTGGATTATTGACTATGCCCGACTTAGTTGGTGGCCCTTTAGACATTTTTTGGGAGCAAAATCTTTTATTTGGGTCTTCAAAATTGACCAAATGAGAATGATGCATGTACTTTCAAAGGTCATAACTTTTGACTCAGATGCTATTTTGGACTCAAATTTTATAGATGGATGCATTATAAGGGATTGTTTTGATTATTGATAGTACCTAGCTCAGTTAGTGGCCCTTAAGACACATTTTTGGGAGCGAAATCCTAAATTTTGGCCCTCAAAATCAACCAAATGGGAATGATACAAGTGCTTTCAAAAGTCATAACTTTGGACTCGGATGCTAGTTTGAGATCAAATTTTAAAGGTGGATGCATTATAAAGGGTTGTTTGCATTGTCAACTATGCTCAACTCAATTGGTGGTCCTTTAGACACTTTTTAAGGGGGAAAATCATTTATTTGGGTCCTCAAAATCGACCAAATGAAAATGATGCGAGTACTTCTGAAGGTCATAATTTTTGTATCAAGTGCTAGTTTGGGCTCAAATTTTACAAGTAGATGTGTTATAAGGGGTTTTTTTTATTACCCATAGTTCCCAACTCAGTTGGTGGCCCTTTGGAAATTTTTTGTGAGAAAAATCTTTTATTTGGGTCCTCAAAATCGACAAAATAAAAATGATGCGAGTACTTCCAATGGTCATAACTTTTTGCTCAGATGTTAGTTTGAGCTCAAATTTTATAGGTGGATGCATTATAAGGGGTTGTTTTGATTATAGGTCTTTCCCCGCTTAGTTGATAGCCCTTTAGACACTTTTTTGAGAGAAAAATCCTATATTTGGGCCCTCAAAATCAGCCAAATGAGAATGATGTGAGTACTTCTAAAGGTCATAACTTTTCACTCGGATGTCAGATCTGGCTTAAATTTTATAGCTAGATGGGTTACAAAGGTTTGTTTTGATTATTGATAGTGCTCAACTCATTTGGTGGCCATTTAGACACTTTTTTGGAGCAAAATTCTTAATTTGGGCCCTCAAAATCAACCAAATGGGAATGATTTGAATACTTTCAAAGGTCATAACTTTTGAATTAGATGCTAGTTTGGGCTTAAATTTTATAAATGAGTGTGTTATAAGGGGTTGTTTTGATTACCAATAGAGCCCAGCTTAGTTGGTGGCCCTTTAGACATATTTTTGGGAGCAAAACCTTAAATTTGGGCCCTCAAAATCAACCAAATGATAATGATGTGAGTAGTTCCAAAGGTTATAATTTTTGACATGGATGCCAATTTGAGCTCAAATTTTATAGGTCGATGCATTATAAGGGGTTGTTTGGATTATCTACTGTGCCCAACTCAGTTGGTGGCCCTTTAGACACTTTTTTGGGAGGAAAATATTTTAATTGGGCCCTGAAATTTTTTCCAAACGAGAATGATGCAAGTACTTCCAAAAGTCATAACTTTTGTCTCAAATGCTAATTTGGGTTCAAATTTTATAGATGGATGTGTTATAAGGAGTTATTTTGATTACCTATCTAGTGCCGAGCTTAGTTGGTGGCCCTTTAGAAACTTTTTTGGGAGTAAAATCCTAAATTTGGGCCCTCAAAATCAACCAAATGAGAATGATCGAGTACTTCTGAAGTTCATAACTTTTGACTCGGATGCTAGTTTGGGATCAAATTTTATAGGTGGATGCAATATAAGTGATTGTTTTAATTACCGATAGTGCCCAATTTAGTTGGAAGCCCTTTAGACACTTTTTTGGGAGCTAGATTCTAAATTTGGGACCTCAAAAAGAGCCAAATGAAAATGATGCAAGTACTTTCCAAGGGAATAACTTTTGACTCACATGTCTATTTGGGATAAAAATTTACACGTGAATGCGTTCTAAGGGGTTGGTTGGATTTCCAATAGTGCTTGACTTAGTTGGTGGCCCTTTAGACACCTTTTTGTGAGCAAAATCCTCAATTTGGGCCCTCAACATCAACCAAATTGGAATGATGTAAGTACTTCCAAAGGTTATACCTTTTGACACAGATTCTAGTTTGGGCTTAGTTGGTGGCCGTTTAGAATTTGTTTTGAGAGCTCAATTTTAAATTTGGCCCTTGAAATCAACCAAATGAGAATGATACAAGTACTTCCAAAGGTCATAACTTTTGACTCGAATGTCAGTTTGGGCTCAAATTTTATAGGTGGATGTGTTATAAGGGTTTTTTTGGATTATCGACTATGCCCAACTTAGTTCGTGGCCCATTAGACACTTTTTTGGGAGAAAAATATTTTATTTGGGACCTTAAAATCCACCAAATGAGAATGATGCGAGTACTTCCAAATGTCATAACTTTTGACTCAGATGCTAGTTTGGGCTCAAATTTTATAGGTGTATGTGTTACAAGGGGTTATTTTCATTACCGATAGTGCCCAACTTAGTTGGTGTCCCTTTTACACACTTTTTTGGGAGCAATATCCTAAATTTGGGCCCTCAAAATCAACCAAATGAGAATGTGCGAGTACTTCCAAAGGTCATAACTTTTGACTGAGATGCCAATGTGGGCACAAATTTTACAAGTGGATGCATTATAAGAGGTTGTTTTAATTACTGATAGTTCCCAACTCTGTTGGGGGCCCTTTAGACACTTTTTTGGGACCAAAATCCTTTATGTGGGCCCTCAAAATTGACCAAATGAAAATGATGCGAGTACTGCCAAATGTCATAACTTTTGACTCAGATGCTAGTTTGGGCTCAAATTTTATAGGTGGATACGTTATAAGGGATCATTTTGATTACCGACAGTGCTTAGCTTAGTTGATGGCCCTTTAGAAACTTATTTGGGAGAAAAATCCTAAATTTAGGCTCTCAAAATCAACCAAATGAAAATGATGCGAGTACTTCCAAAGGTCATAACTTTTGACTTTGATGTCAATTTGGGATCAAATTTTGTAGGTGGATGCATTATTAGGGGTTGTTTTGATTATAGATAGTGCCTAGCTCAGTTTTTGGCCTATTATAAAAATTTTTGGGAGAAAAATCTTAAATTTGGGCCCTCAAAATCAACCAAATGAGAATGATGCGAGTACTTCCAAATGGCATAGATTTTGACTCATATGCTAGTTTGGGCTCAAATATTACAGCTACATGTGCTATAAAGGGTTGTTTAAATTATCAACTATGCCCAGCTTAGTTGGTGGCCCTTTAAACATTTTTTTGGGAGAAAATTCTTTTATTTGGGCTCTCAAAATAAACCAAATGGGACTGATGTGAGTACATCCATAGTTCATAACTTTTGACTCGGATGCTAGTTTGGGCTCAAATTTTACAAGTGGATGCATTATAAGGGGTTGTGCCCAACTCAATTTGTGGCCCTTTAGATACTTTTTTGGTAGAAAAATCTTAAATTTTGGCCTTCAAAATAGACCGAATGGGAATGATGCGAGTATTTCCAAAGGTCATAACATTTGACTTAGATACTAGTTTGAGCTCAAATTTTATAGGTGGATGCATTTTAAGCGATTATTTTGATTATCAATAGTGCCCAACATAGTTGGTGGAACTTTAGATACTTTTTGGGGAGCCAAATCTTAAATTTGGGTCCTCAAAATCAACCAAATGAGAATGATGTGACTACTTCCAAAGGTCATAACATTTGACTTGGATGTCTGTTTGGGCTCAAATTTTATAGGTGGATATGTTGTTAGGGGTTTTTTGGATTTCCGATAGTGCCCAACTCATTTGGTGGCCCTTTATATACTTTTATGGGAGAAAAAACTTAAATTTGAGCCCTCAAAATCTACCAAATAAGAATGATGCTAGTATTTCCAAAGGTCATAACTTTTGACTCGAATTCCAGTTTGGGCTCAAATTTTATAAGTGGATGCATTATAAGGGGTTTTTTTTAATTACCGCTAGTGCCCAAGTCAATTGGTGACCCTTTAGACACTTTTTTGGGAGCTAAATATTAAATTTGGGCCATCAAAATCATCTAAAAAATCATAATGATGCAAGAACTTCCAATGGTCAATTTTTTTTATTTAGACGTCTGTTTGGGCTGAAATTTTATAGATGGATGCATTGTAAGGGTTGTTTAGATTACTGATAGTGCCCTGCTTAGTTGGTGACACTTTAGATGCTTTTTTAGGAGCTAAATCCTAAATTTGGGCCCTCAAAATCAACAAAATGAGAATGATGCAAGTACTTCCAAAAGTCATAACTTTTGATCTGGATGCTAGTTTGGGCTCAAATTTTAAAGGTGAATGCATCATAAGGGGTTATTTTAATTAGCAATAGTGCTCAGCTCAGTTGATGGCCCTTAGACACTTTTTTAGGAGCAAAATCTTAAATTTGGGTCTTCACAATCAACCAAATGAGAATGATGTGAGTACTTCTAAAGTCATAACTTTTGACTCAAATGCCATTTTTAGTCCAAATTTTGCCGGTGGATGCATGATAAGGGGTTGTTTTGATTACGAATAGTTCCCAGCTTAGTTGGTGGTCCTTTAGACACTTTTTGGGAGCAAAATCCTAAATTAGGTCCCTCAAAATCAACCGAATGATAATGATGCGAGCATTTTCAAGGCCACAACTTTTGACTTAGATGCCAGTTTGGGCTCAAATTTTACATGTATTTGCATTATAAGGGGTTTTTTTGATTACCGATAGTGCACAACTCAGTTGGTGGATATTTAGACACTTTTTTATGAGCTAAATTCTAAATTTGGACCCTCGAAATCAACAAAATGAGAATGATGTGAGTACTTCCAAAGGTCATAAATTTTGACTCATATACTAGTTTGGGCTCAAATTTTATAGGTGGATGCATTGTAAGGGGTTGGTTGGATTATCGACTATTCCCAACTTAGTTGGAGGCCTTTTAGACACATTTTTTAGAGAAAAATCTTTTATTTGGGCCCTTAAAATTGACCAAATGAGAATGATGGGATTACTTCTAAATGTCATAACTTTTGACTTCGATGCTAATTTGGGCTCATAGTTTATAGGTGGATGATTTATAAGGGGTTGTTTTGATTACCGATAGTCTTAAACAGTTGGTGGCCCTTTAGACACTTTTTTGGGAGAGAAATCCTAAATTTGGGTTGTCAAAATAAACCAAAAGAGAATGTGTGAGTACTTTCAAAGGTCATAACTTTTGATTGAGATGCTAGTTTTGGCTTATATTTTATAGGTAGATGTGTTATAAGGGGTTGTTTTGATTATCAATAGTCCCAACTCAGTTGGTGGCCCTTTAGACACCTTTTGGGAGCTAAATCCTAAATTTGGGCCCTCAAAATCAAACAAATAAAAATGATGCAAGTACTTTCAAAGGTTATAAATGTTGACTCAGATACTAGTTTGGGCTCAAAATTTACAAGTGGATGTGTTATAAAGGGTTGTTTGGATTATCGACTGTGCAAAGCTCAGTTGGTAGCTCTTTAGAAAAAATTTTGGGAGCAAAATCTTATATTTGGGCCTTCAAAATTGACCAAATTAGAATGAAGTGAGTACTTCCAAAAGTCATAACTTTTAACTTGGATATCTGTTTGGGCTCAAATATTATAGGTGGATGCATTGTAAGGTATTTTTTTGATTATCAATAGTGCCCAACTTATTTTCTATCCCTTTAGACTTTTTTTGGGAGAAAAATCCTAAATTTGGGCCCTCAAAATCAACCAAATGACAATGATGTGAGTACTTCCAAAGGTCATAACTTTTGACTCAGATGAAAGTTTTCACTTAAATTTTATAGGTAGATGCATTATAAGGGGTTGTTTTGATTACCGATAGTGCCTAGCTTAGTTGGTGGCCCTTTAGACACTTTTTTAGGAGTGAAATCCTTTATTTAGGCCCTCAAAATCGACTAAATGAGAATGAAGTGAGTACTTCCAAAAGTCATAAATTTTGATTATTATGCTAGTTTGGGCTCAAATTTTATAGGTGGATGCATTATAAGGGTTTTTTTTTTATTATTGACTATGCCTAACTTAGTTCGTCGCTCTTTAGAGATGTTTTTGGGTGCGAAATCCTTTATTTGGGCTCTCAAAATCGACCAAATGAGAATGAAGCGAGTACTTCCAAATGTCATAACTTTTGACTTGGATGCTAGTTTCAGCTCAAATTTTACAGGTGGATGCATTATAAAGGGTTGTTTTGATTACCGATCTGCCCTTCTCAGTTGGTGGTTTTTTAGGCATTTTTTTGGGAGAAAATTATTAAATTAGGGCCCTCAAAATCAACCAAATGAGAATGATGTGAGTGTCATAACTTTTCACTTGAATTCTAGTTTAGGCTAAAATTTTATAGGTGGATGTGTTATAAGGGGTTTTTTAGATTATCTACTATGCTTAGTTCAATTGGTGGCCCTTTAAACACTTTTTTGTGAGAAAAATCCTTTATCTGGGCCCTCAAAATCGATAAAATGAGAATGATGTGAGTACTTCCAAAGGTCATAACTTTTGACTTGGATGCTAGTTTGGGATAAAATTTTACAAGTGGATGCATTATAAGGGGTTTTTTTTATTAGTGATAGTACCCAACTCAGTTGGTGGCCCTTTGAAACTTTTTTGGGAGCAAAATGGACTATATTTGGGCTTTCAAAATCAACCAAATGAGAATGATGTGAGTACTTCCAAAAGTCATAGCTTTTTATTTGGATGCCAGTTTGGGCTCAAATTTTATAGATGGATGTGTTATAAGAGGTCGTTTTGATTACCGATAGTGCCCATCTTAGTTGGTGTCTCTTTAGACACTTTTTGAGAGAAAAATCCTAAATTTAGGCCGTCAAAATCAACCAAATTAGAATGATGTGAGTACTTCTAAAGGTCATAACTTTTGGTCCTTGAATTCTAGTTTGAGCTCAAATTTTACATGTGAATGCGTTATAAAGGGTTGTTTTGATTACTAATAGTGTCTAGCTTAGTTTTAGGTCCTTTAAATAGTTTTTTGGGAGCAAAATCCTAAATTTGGGGTGCCAAAATCAATCAAATGACATAGATGTGAGTACTTCCAAAGGTAATAATTTTTCATTCAGATGTTAATTTGGGCTCAAATTTTATAGGTGGATGCATTATAAGGGGTTGTTTTGATTATAAACTATGCCTAGCTCAGTTGGTGGCCCTTGACACATTTTTGGGAGCAAAAATCCTTTATTTGGGCCCTCAAAATTAATTAAATGAGAATGATGTGAGTACTTCCAAAAGTCATAACTGTTGAATCAACTACTATTTTGAGCTTAAATTTTATATGTGGATGCATTGTAAAAGTTTGTTTGGATTATTGACTGTGCCCAACTCAGTTGGTGGCCCTTTAGACACTTTTTTGTGAGTAAAATCCTTTATTTGAGACCTTAAAATTGACCAAATGAGGATGATGCGAGTAATTCCAAAAGTCATAACTTTTGACTCGAATGCTAGTTTGGGCTCAAATTTTACAGGTGGATGCATTATAAGCGGTTGTTTGGATTATCGATTATGTCCAACTCAATTGGTGGCCCTTTAGACACATTTTTGGGAGCAAAATATTTTATTTGGGCCCTTAAAATTGACCAAATAAGAATGATGCAAGTACTTCCAAAGGTCATAAATTTTGACTCAAATGCCAGTTTGGGGTCAAATTTTATAGGAGGATGCATTATAAGGGGTTATTTTGATTACTAGTAGTGCATAGCTCAATTGGTGGCCCTTTAGACACATTTTTAAGAGCTAAATATTAAATTTGGGCCCACAAAATCAACCAAATGAGAATGATGCAAGTACTTCCAAAGGCCATAACTTTTGACTCGGATGTCAGTTTGGGATCAAATTTTATAGGTGGATGCATTATAAGGGGTTGTCTGGATTATTGACTGTGCCCAGCTCAGTTGGTGGCCCTTTAGACACTTTTTTTGGGAGCAAAATCTTTATTTGAGCCCTCAAAATCAACCAAATGAGAATGATGCGAGTACTTCCAAAGGTCATAAGTTTTGACTAAAATACTATTTTGGTCTCAAATTTTATAGGTGGATGTGTTATAAGGGGTTTTTTTGATTACTGATAGTGCCTAGATCAGTTGGTGGCCCTTTAGACACTTTTTGGGAGAAAAATCTTAAATTTGGGCTCTCAAAATCAACCAAATGAGAATGGTGCGAGTACTTCTAAAGGTCATAAATTTTAACTCGGATGTCAGTTTATGCTCTAATTTTACAAGTGGATGCTTTATAAAGATTTATTCTAATTACCAATAGTGCCCAACTCAATTGGGGGCCCTTTAAAAACTTTTGTGGGAGCTAAATCCAAATTTGGTCCCTCAAAATGAATCAAATGGGAATGATAAAGGTGAAAACTTTTGAATTTGATGCTAGTTTGGGCTCAAATTTTACATGTGGATGTGTTATAAGGGGTTGTTTGGATTTTTGAATTTTCCCAACTTAGTTGGTGGCCCTTTAGACACTTTTTTGTGAGCAAAATAATTTTTTTTGGGCCTTCAAAATTGACCAAATGAGAATGATCTGAAAACTTCCAAAGGTCATAAATTTTGACTCAAATGCTATTTTGGGCTCAAATTTTATAGGTGGATGCATTATAAGGGGTTGTTTTGATTATTGATATTGCCCAACTCAGTTGGTGGCCCTTTAGACACTTTTTTGGGGAGCTAAATTTTAAATTTGGGCCCTCAAAATTATCCAAATGAGAATGATGTGAGTACTTCCAAAGGTCATAGCTTTTGACTCGGATGTCTATTTGAGCTCAAATTTGATAGGTATTTGCATTGTAAGGGGTTGTTTGAATTACCGATAGTGCCTAGTTCATATGGTGGCCCTTTAAACACTTTTTTTGGGAGAAAAATTTTAAATATGGGCCCTCAAAATCAACCAAATGAAAATGATGCGAGTACTTCCAAAGGTCATAACTTTTGACTTGGATGTTTGTTTGGGCTCAAATTTTATAATTGAATGTGTTATAAGGGGTTGTTTTTATTATTGATAGTGCCCAACTCAATTGGTGGCCCTTTAAACACTTTTGGGGGAGTAAAATCTTAAATTTGGGCCCTCAAAATCAACTAAATGAGAGTGATGAGAGTACTTCCAAGGTCATAATTTTTTATTTGAATGTTATTTTGGGTTCAAATTTTATAGGTTGATACATTATAATGGGTTATTTTGATTACTGATAGTGCCTAGCTCAGTTGGTGGCCCTTTAGACACTTTTTCTGGGAGAAAAATCCTAAATATAAAATCAACCAAATGAGAATGATGCGAGTACTTCCAAATGTCATAATTTTCAAATTGGATGCCATCTTGGACTCAAATTTTATAGGTGGATTTGTTATAAGTGGTTTCTTGGATTACCAATAGTGCCCAGCTCAGTTCGTGGCCCTTTAGACACTTTTTTGGGAGCTAAATCTTAAATTTGGGCCCTCAAAATTAACCAATTGAGAATGATGCGAGTACTTCCAAAGGTCATAACTTTTGACTCGGATGCCAATTTGGGCTCAAATTTTACAGGTGGATGTGTTATAAGGGGTTGTTTTTATTAAAAATATAGTGCCTAGCTCAGTTGGTTGTCCTTTAGACACTTTTTTTGGAGCTAAATCTTAAATTTGGGCCCTCAAAAACAACCAAATGAGAATGATGTGACTACTTCCAAAGGTCATAACTTTTGATTCAAATGATAGTTTGGGCTCAAATTTTACAAGTGGATGTGCTATAATGGGTTTTTTTAATTACTAATAGTGCCCAACATAGTTGGTGGCCCTTTAGAGACTTTTTTGGGAGCAAAATCCTAATTTTAAGCCCTCAAAATCAACCAAATGACAATGATGTGAGTACTTCCAAAGGTCATATCTTTTGACTTGGATGCTAGTTTGGGATCAAATTTTATAGGTGGATGAGTTATAAGGGGTTTTTTGATTATCGATAGTGCCTAGCTCATTTAGTTTCCCTTTATACACTTTTTTGGGAGCTAAATCCTAAATTTGGTCCCTCAAAATCAACCAAAAGAGAATGATGAGTACTTCCAAAGGTCATAAATTTTAATTCAGATGTTATTTTGGGCTCAAATTTTATAGGTGGATGTGTTATAATGGGTTTTTTTGATTACCCATAATGCCCTGCTTAGTTGGTGGCCCTTTAAACACTTTTTTGGGAGAAAAATCCTCAATTTGGACCCTCAAAATCAACCAATTGAGAATGATGTGAGTACTTCTGAAGGTCATATTTTTTTATCCAAAGCTTACTTTGGACTTAAATTTTATAGGTGGATGCATTATAAGGGATTTTTTTGATTACCCATAGTGTCCAACTCATTTGGTGGCCCTTTAGAAACTTTTTTGGGAGCAAAATATTAAATTTGGGCCCTCAAAATCAACCAAATGAGAATGATGCGAGTACTTCCAAATGTCATAAATTTTCACTCGGAAGCTAGTTTAGGCTAATTTTTTTACAGGTGGATGCATTATAAGGGTTTGTTTGGATTATCAACTGTGTCCATCTCAATTGGTGGCCCTGTAGACACTTTTCTGGGAGCAAAATTCTTTATTTGGGCCCTCCAAATTGACCAAATAAGAATGATGTGAGTACTTACAAAGGTCATAACTTTTGACTTGCATGCTAGTTTTGGCTCAAATTTTATAGGTGGATGTGTTATAAAGGTTTGATTTGATTATTGATAGTGCTAAGTTTTTTTGGTGGCATTTAAAAAAAAAAAATTGAGAGAAAAATCTTAAATTTGGGCCCTCTAAATCAACCAAATGAGAATGATGCTAGTATTTCCAAAGGTCATAACTTTTGAATTGGATAACAATTTGAGATAAAATTTTACAAGTGGATGCATTATATAAGGGTTTTTTTATTACTGATAGTGCCTAGCTCAATTATTGTCCCTTTAAACACTTTTTTGAAAGCTAAATCCTAAATGTGGGCCCTAAAAATCAATTAGATGAGAATAATGTGGGTACTTCGGAGGTCATAACTTTTGACTCAGATTTTTGTTTGGACTCAAATTTTAGAGGTTGATACATTGTAAAGGTTTTTTTCGATTATCAACTATGGCCAACTTAGTTGGTGGCTCTTTAGACACATTTTTGGGAGCAAAATTCTTAATTTGGGCTCTCAAAATCAACCAAATGAAAATGATGCGAGTACTTCCAAATAATAACTTTTGACTCGGATGCTAGCTTGAGCTTAAATTTTATAGGTGGATGCATTGTAAGGGGTTATTTTGATTACCAATAGTGCCTTGCTCAGTTGATGGCCCCTTAAATATTTTTTTAGGAGCTAAATCTTAAATTAGGGCCTTCAAAATCAACCAAATGAGAATGATGTGGGTACTTCCAAAGGTGATAACTTTTGACTTAGATGTCTATTTTGGCTCAAATTTTACAAGTGAATGAATTATAAGGGGATATTTAGATTATCGACTATGCCCAACTCAGGTGGTGGTCCTTTAAACATTTTTTTGAGAGCAAAGTCCTTAATTTGGAACCTCAAAATCAACGAAATGAGAATGATGCAAATACTTCCAAAGGTCATAACTTTTCACTCGGATGTTAGTTTGGGCTCAAATTTTACAATTCAATGCATTATAAAGGGGTTTTTTTGATTATCGATAGTTCCCAACTTAGTTGCTGATCCTTAGACTCTTTTTTGGGTGTTAAATACTAAGTTTGGGCCCTCAAAATCAACCAGATAAGAATGATGTGTGTACTTCCAAATGTCATAACTTTTGACTCAAATGTCCATTTGGGCTCAAATTTTATAGGTGGATGCATTATAAGGGGTTGTTTGGATTATCAACTATGTCCAACTCAGCTGATGGCCCTTTAGACATTTTTTTAAGAGCAAAATCCTTTATTTGGGCCCTCAAAATAATCCAAATGAGAATGACGCGAGTACTTCCAAAGGTCATAAATTTTGACTCGAATGCTAGTTTGTGCTCAAATTTTATAGGAGGATGTGTTATAAGGGATGGTTATAATTATCGATAGTGCCCATCTTAGTGGTTGGCCATTTAGACACTTTTTTGTGAAATCCTAAATTTGGGCCTTCAAAATCAACCAAATGAGAATGGTGTGAATACTTCCAAAGGTCATAACACTTGACTTGGATGTCAGTTTCAGATCAAATTTTAGAGGTGAATGCATTATAGGGGTTGTTTTGATTACTAATAGTGCCTAGCTCAGTTGATGGCCCTTTAGAAACTTTTTTGTGGGCAAAATCTTTAATTTGGGCCCTCAAATTGAGCCAAATGAGAATGATGCAAGTACTTCCAAATATCATAAATTTTGACTCAAATACTAGTTTGAGCTCAAATTTTATAGGTGGATGCGTTATAAGGGGTTGTTGTGATTACCGATAGTGCCTAGCTTAGCTGGTGGCCCTTTAGACACTTTTTTAGGAGAAAAATGCTTAATTTGGGCCCTCAAAATCAAGCAAATGAGAATGATGAGTACTTCCAAAGATCGTAATTTTTGACTCAGATGACAGTTTGAGCTCAAATTTTATAGGTGGATACATTGTAAGGGGTTTTTTTGATTATTGATAGTGCCTTGCTTAGTTTCTATCCCTTTAAATATTTTTTTAGGAGCTAAATCCTAAATTAGGGCCATCAAATTCAACCAAATGAGAATGATGTGGGTACTTCCGGAGGTCATAACTTTTGATTCAGATGTCTGTTTTGGCTCAAATTTTATAGGTGGATGCATTATAAGGGGTTGTTTGAATTATCAAATGTGACTAGCTCAGTTGGTGGTCTTTTAAAAACTTTTTTGGGAGCAAAGTCCTTAATTTGGAACTTCAAAATCAACTAAATCAGAATGATGTGAATACAAGTTTTGACTCGGATTATAGTTTGGGCTCAAATTTTATAGGTCAATGCATTATAAGGGGTTATTTTGATTACCGATAGTTTCCAACTTAGTTGTTGGCCCTTTAGACACTTTTTTGGGAGCTAAACCCTAAATTTGGGCCCTCAAAATCAACCAAATGAGAATGATGTGGGTACTTCCAAAGGTCATAACTTTTGACTCAAATGTCTATTTGAGATCAAATTTCATAGGTGGATGCATTATATGGGGTTGTTTGGATTCTCAACTATGTCCAACTCAACTGATGGCCCTTTAGATATTTTTTTGGGAACAAAATCCTTAATTTGGGCTCTCAAAATAAACTAAATGAGAATGATGCGAGTACTTCTAAATGTCATAACTTTTCACTCGGATGCTATTTTGCACTCAAATTTTACAAGACGATGTGTTATAAGGGGTTTTTTTGATTAGTAATAGTGGTCAACTCAGTTGTTGGCCATTTAGATATTTTTTGGGAAACAAAATCCTAAATTTGGGCCCTCAAAATCAACCAAATGAGAATGATGCGAATACTTCCAAAGGTCATAACATTTGACTCGGATGTTAGTTTGAGCTAAAATTTTATAGGTGGCTGCATTATAGGGGGTTGTTTTGATTACCAATAGTACCCAGATTAGTTGTTGGCCCTTTAGACACTTTTTTGTGAGAAAAATCCTTAATTTGGACCTTGAAAATCAGCCAAATGTGAATGATGCGAGTACTTCCAAAGGTCATAACTTTTGACTCGAATGCTAGTTTGAGCTCAAATATTACAGGTGGATGTGTTATAAGGGGTTTTTTTTATTACCGATAGTTCCTTGTTCAACTGGTGGCCCTTTAGAAATTTTTTTGGGAGAAAAATGCTTAAGTTGGGCCCTCAAAATCAAGCAAATGAGAATGATACGAGTACTTCCAAAAATCATAACTTTTGAATCAGATGATAGTTTGAGCTAAAATTTTATAGGTGGATGCATTACAAAGGGTTTTTTAATTATTGATAGTGCCCAACTTAGTTGTTGGCCCTTTAAGGATTTTTTTAGGAGCTAAATCCTAAATTAAGGCCCTCAAAATCAACTAGATGAGAATGGTGTGGGTACTTTCGGAGGTCATAACTTTTGACTTAGATGTCTATTTGGGATCAAATTTTACAGGTGGTATCATTGTAAGGGGTTGTTTAGATTACCGATTGTGCGTAGCTCAACTGGTGGCCTTTTATACACTTTCTTTGGAATAAAATCTTTAATTTGGGCTCTCTTTAGCCAAATGAGAATGATGCGAGTACTTCCAAAGGTCATAACTTTTGACTCAAATGTTAGTTTGAGCTCAAATTTTATAGGTGGATGCATTATAAGGGTTTTTTATGATTACTGATAATGCCCAGCTTAGTTGGTGGCCCTTTAGACACTTTTTTAGGAGCAAAATGCTTAAGTCGGGCCCTCAAAATCAAGCAAATGAGAATGAGACGAGTACTTCGAAAAGTCATAACTTTTGTCTTGGATGCCAGTTTGAGCTCAAATTTTATAGGTGGATGCATTATAAGGGGTTGTTTTGATTACTGATAGTGCTCAGCTTAGTTGCTGGCCCTTTAAGGATTTGTTTAGGAGCTAAATCCTAAATTAAGGCCCTCAAAATCAACTAGATGAGAATGGTGTGGGTACTTCTAAAGGTCATAACTTTTGAATCAGATGTCTGTTTGGGATCAAATTTTATAGGTGGTAGCATTGTAAGGGGTTTTTTGAATTATCGACTATGCCTAGCTCAGTTGGTGGCCCTTTATACACTTTTTTTGGAACAAAATCTTTAATTTGGGCCCTTAAAATTAACTAAATGAGAATGAAGCGAGTACTTCCAAAGGTCATATATTTTGAATTGGATGTCTGTTTGGGCTCAAATTTTGCAAGTGGATGCATTGTAAGGGGTTGTTTGGAATATTGACTATGCCTAGCTTAGTTGGTGGCCCTTTAGCATCTTTTTTTTAGATCAAAATCCTTAATTTGGGCTATCAAAATCAACCAAATGAGAATGATGCGAGTACTTCCAAAGGTCATAACTTTTGACTCAGATGCCTATTTGAGCTAAAATTTTACAAGTGGATGCGTTATAAAGGGTTTTTTTGATTACCCATAGTGTCTAGCTCAGTTTCCCTTTAAACAATTTTTTGGGAGTTAAATCCTAAATTTTGTCCCTCAAAATCAACCAAATGAGAATGATGAGAGTACTTCCAAAGGTAGTAACTTTTAATTTGGATGTTAGATTAGGCTCAAAATTTACAGGTGGATACGTTATAAGGCGTTGTTTTGATTACTAATAGTTCCCAACTCAGTTGCTAGCCTTTTAGACAGTTTTTTTGGGAGAAAAATCATAACTTTTGGGCCTTGAAAATCAACTAGATGAGAATGATGTGGGTACTTCCAGAGATTATAAATTTTGACTCATATGTCTATTTGTGCTCAAATTTTATAGTTGGATGCATTGTAAGAGTTTTTTTGGATTATTGACTATGTCCAGCTCAAATGGTGGCCTATTAGACACTTTTTTGGGATCTTAATCTTTAATTTGGGCACTTAAAATCAACCAAATGAGAATGATGTGGGTACTTCTGAAGGTCATATATTTTGACATGGATGTTTGTTTAGGTTCAAATCTTATAGGTGGATGCATTATAAGTCATTTTTTGGATTATCGACTATGTCCAGCTCAATTGGAGGCCTTTTAGAAACTTTTTTGGGAGAAAAATCCTTAATTTGGGCCCTCAAAATCAACCAAATTAGAAGGATGCGAGTACTTCCAAAGGTCATAACTTTTGAATCAGATGTTTGTTTGGGCTCAAACTTTATAGGTTGATGCATTGTAAAGGGTTGTTTATATTATCGATTGTGTCCAACTCAGTTAGTGGCTCTTTAATATTTTTTTTGGAGAAAAATCTTTAATTTGGGCCCTTAAAATCAACCAAATGAGAATGATGCGACTAGCTCAAAAGGTCATAAATTTTGACTTGGGATGTCTATTTGTGATCAAATTTTATAGGTGGATGCGTTATAGGGAGTTGTTTTGATTATTGATAGTACCCAACTCAGTTGTTGGCCCTTTAGACACTTTTTTGGGAGCTAAGTCCTAAATTTGGGCCTTAAAAATCAATCAAATGAGAATGCTATGGGTACATCCGGTGGCCTAACTTTTGACTCGGATGTCTATTTGGACTCAAATTTTATAGGTATATGCATTATAAGGGTTTGTTTGGATAATCAAATTTGCACAGCTTAGTTGATCACCATTTAGAAACTTTTTCTAGAGAAAAATCTTTAATTTGGGCCCTCAAAGTCAACCAAATGAGAATGATGTGAGTACTTCCAAATGTCATAAGTTTTTACTCAAATGTCAATTTGGGCTTAAAATTTATAGATGGGTGTGTTATAAGGGGTTTTTTTTATTACTGATAGTGCTCAACTCATTTGGTGGCCATTTAGACACTTTTTTTGGGAGAAAAATCTTTCATTTGGGTCCTCAAAATCAACCAAATGAGAATGATGCAAGTACTTGCAAAGGTCATAACTTTTTACTCGGATGCTATTTTGGGCACAAATTTTGTAGTGGATGTGTTATAAGGGGTTGTTTTGATTATCGATAGTGCATAGCTCAGTTGCTAGCCCTTTAGACACTTTTTGGGAGCTAAATCTTAAATTTGGGCCCTCAAAATCATCCAGATGAAAATGATGTGGGTACTTCCGAAGGTCATAACTTTTGACTCGAATGTCTATTTGGGCTCAAATTTTACAAGTGGATGCATTATAAGGGATTGTTTGGATTATGGACTGTGCCCAACTTAATTGGCGGATCTTTAGACACTTTTTTGGGAGAAAAATCCTTAATTTGGGCCCTCAAAATCAACTAAATGAGAATGATGTGAGTACTTCCAAAGGTCATTATTTTTTACTCATATACTAGTTTGGGCTCAAATTTTATAGGTGGATGCATTATAAGGGGTTGTTTTGATTACCTATAGTGCCCAACTCAGTTATTGGCCCTTTAGAAACTTTTTTGGAAGCTAAATCCTAAATTTTTTCCCTTAAAATCAACCACATGAAAATGATGTGGGTACTTCCGGAGGTCATAACTTTTGACTCGAATGTCTGTTTGGGCTCAAATTTTATAGGTGGATGCATTGCAAGGGGTTGTTTGGATTATCTACTATGTCTGGCTTAGTTGGTGGCCCTTTAGAAACTTTTTAAGGAGCAAAATCTTTAATTTGTGCCCTCAAAATCAACTAAATGAGAATGATGCGAGTACTTCAAAAAGTCATAACTTTTGACTCAAATGTCAGGTTGGGCTCAAATTTTATAGGTGGATGCATTACAATGGGTTTTTTTTATTACTAATAGTGTCCAACTCAGTCGATGGCCCTTTAGACACTTTATTGGGAGCTAAATCCTAAATTTGAGCCCTAAAAATCAATTAAATGAGAATGATGTGTACATCTAGAGGTCATAACTTTTGACTCAGATGTTTATTTGAGCTCAAATTTTACAGTTGGATGCATTGTAATTGTTTTTTGGATTATCAATTGTTCCCATTTTAGTTGGTGGCCCTTTAGACACTTTTTTGTGAGAAAAATCCTTAATTTGGGCCCTCAAAATCAACTAAATAGGAATGATATGAGTACTTCCAAAGGTCATAACTTTTGACTCGGATGCTAGTTTGAGCTTAAATTTTACAGGTAGATGCATTATAAGGGGATGTTTTGATTACCAATAGTGCCAAGCTTAGCTGTTGGTCCTTTAGACACTTTTTTGAGAGAAAAATGATTAATTTGGGCTGTCAAAATCAATCAACTGAGAATGATCAGAGTACTTCCAAAGGTCATAACTTTTGACTTAGATGTTAGTTTGAGCTCAAATTTTATAGGCGGATGCATTATAATGGGTTGTTTTTATTACCGTTAGTTTCCAACTCAGTTGTTGACCCTTTAGACACACTTTTTTGGGAGCTACATCCTTAATTAGGGCCCTCAAAATGAACTGGATGAGAATGGTGTGCCCGTACTTTCAGAGGTCATAACTTTTGGCTCGAATTTTTGTTTGGGATCAAATTTTAAATGTGGATGCATTGTAAGGGGTTGTTTGGATTTTTGAATCTACCTATCTTAGTTGGTGCCCCTTTATACACTTTTTTTGGAGAAAAATCCTTAATTTGGAACCTCAAAATAAACCAAATGAGAATGATGCAAGTACTTCCAAATGTCATAACTTTTGACTTGAATGTTAGCTTGGGCTCAAATTTGATAGGTGGATGTATTTTAAGAGGTTATTTTGATTATTGATAGTGCCTAGCTCAGTTACTAGCCCTTTAGACACTTTTTTGGGAGCTAAATCCTAAATTTGGACCCTCAAAATCAACTAGATGAGAATGATGTGGATACTTCCAAAGGTCATTACTTTTGACTCAGATGTCTGTTTGGGCTCAAATTTTACAGGTGGATGCATTGTAAGAGGGTTTTTGGAATACCAACTATGCTCATTTTAGTCGGTGGCCCTTTTAAACACATTTTTTAGAGAAAAATGTTTAATTTGGACCTTCAAAATCAGCTAAATGAGAATGATGCGAGTACTTCCAAAGGTCATAACTTTTCACTTTGATGCTAATTTGGGCTCAAATTTTATAGGTGGATGCATTATAAGGGGGGTTTTTGATTACCCATAGTGTCCAACTCAGTTTTTGGCCCTTTAGATACTTTTTTGGGAGCTAAATCCTAAATTTCGAGCCTCAAATCAACCAAATGAGAATGATGTGAGTACTTCCGAAAGTCATAACTTTTAACTCAGATGCTAGTTTGGGCTCAAATTTTATAGGTGGATGCATTATAAGAGGTTTTTTTGATTACCAATAGTTACCAACAAAGTTTTTGGCCTTTTAGACACTTTTTTTGGAGAAAAAACCTAAATTTGGGCCTTGAAAATCATCTAGATAAGAATGATGTGGGTATTTCTGGAGTTCATAACTTTTGACTCGGATGTTTGTTTGGGTTTAAATTTTATAGGTGGATGCATTGTAAGGGTTTTTTGTATTATTGATTGTGCCCAGCTTAGTTGGTCGCCCTTTAGACACTTTTTTGTGAGCAAAATCCTTAATTTGGACCTTGAAAATCAACCAAATGAGAATAATGTGAGTACTTCCAAAGGTCATAACTTTTGACTCAAATACTAATTTGAGCTCAAATTTCATAGGTGGGTGCATTATAAGATGTTTATTTTGATTACTGATAGTTCCCAGCTCAATTGTTGGTCCTTTAGACACTTTTTTGAGAGCTAAATCTTAAATTTGGGCCCTCAAAATTAACCAAATGAGAATGATGCAAGTACTTCCTAAGGTCATAGCTTTTAACTTAGATGCCAGTTTGGGCTCAAATTTTACAGGTGGATGCATTATAAGGGGTTATTTTGATTACCAATAGTGCCTAGCTTAGTTGGTAGCCATTTAGACACTTTTTTTTAGCTAAATCCTAAATTTGGGCCCATAAAATCAACTAGATGAGAATGATGTGGGTACTTCTAGAGGTCATAACTTTTGACTCAGATGTTTGTTCTAACTCAAAGTTTATAGGTGAATGCATTATAAGGGGTTGTTTGGATTATTGACTAGCCTAACTTAGTTGGTGGCCCTATAAACATTTTTTTGTGAGAAAAATCTTTAATTTGGGCCCTCAAAATCAACCAAATGAAAATGATGCGAGTATTTCCAAAGGTCATAAATTTTGATTTGGATGCTAGTTTGGGCTCAAATTTTACAAGTGGATGTATTATAAGGGTTTTTTTTTATTACTGATAGTTCCCAACTCAGTTGCTGGCCCTTTAGACACTTTTTTGGGAGCTAAATCTTGAATTTGGGCCTTCAAAATCAACCAAATGAGAATGATGCGAGTACTTCCAAAGGTCATAACTTTTGACTCAAATGTTAATTTTGACTCAAATTTTATAATTCGATGTGTTATAAGGGGTTGTTTTTATTAATGAATAATGATAGTTCCTAGCTCAGTTGTTGGCCCTTAAAACACTTTTTTGGGAGCTAAATCCTAAATTTGGGGCCTCAAAATCAACTAGATGAGAATGATGTGCTTACTTCCCAAGGTCATAACTTTTGACTTAGATGTTTGTTTGGGCTCAAATTTTATAGATGGATGCATTGTAAGGGGTTTTTTGAATTATCAATTGTACCCAGCTCAATTGGTGTCCCTTTAAACACTTTTTGGGAGCAAAATTCTTAATCCGGGCCCTCAAAATCAACTAAATGAGAATGGTGCGAGTACTTCCAAAAGTCATAACATTTGAATCAGATGTTAGTATTGACTCTTTTGATTATCAACTATGCCCAGCTCAGTTGGTGTCACTTTAGAACCTCTTTTGGGAGCCAAATCACAAATTTGGGCCCTCAAAATCAACCAAATGAGAATGATGCGAGTACTTCCAAAGGTCATAACTTTTGAATTGTTTGCCAGTTTTTGCTCAAATTTTACACGTGGATGCGCTATAAGGGGTTGTTTTGATTACCGATAGTTCCCATATTAGTTGTTGGTTGTTTGGACACTTTTTTGGGAGCTAAATCCTAAATTTGGCCCCTCAAAATCAACAAAATGAGAATGATGCAAGTACTTCCAAAGGTCATAACTTTTGACCCAGATGCTAGTTTGGGATCAAATTTTATAGGTGGATGCATTTTAAGTGGTTGTTTTGATTACTAATAGTGCCCAGTTTAGTTTGCTAATCCTTAAAACACTTTTTTGGGAGCAAAATCCTAAATTTGAGGCCTCAAAGTCTACCAAATGAGAATGATGTACGTACATCCAAAGGTCATAACTTTTGACTTAGATGTTTGTTTGGGCTCAAATTTTATGGGTGGATGAATTTAAGTGGTTGTTTGGATTATCAACTTTTCCCAACTTAGTTGGTGGCCCTTTAGACACTTTTTTGGAAGCAAAATCCTTAATTTGGGCCCTTAAAATAAACTAAATGAGAATGATGTGAGTACTTCCAAAGGTCATAACTTTTGACTCGGATGTCTGTTTGGGCTCAAATTTAATAGGTGGATGCATTATAAGGGTTTTTTTTAATTACTGATAGTGCCCAACTCAGTTGTTGGACCTCTAGACACTTTTTTGGGAGGTAAATCCTAAATTTGGGCTCTCAAAATTAACCAAATGAGAATGATGCGATTACTTCCAATGGTCATAACTTTTGACTCACATTCTAGTTTCGGCTCAAATTTTATAGGTGGGTGTGTTAAGGAATTTTTGATTACCAATAGCATTCATCTCAGTTGCTGGCCCTTTAGACACTTTTTTAGGAGCTAAATCCTAAATTTGGTGCCTCAAAATCAACCAAATTAGAATGATGTTGGTACTTTTGGAAGTCATAACTTTTAACTCAAATGTCTATTTGGGCTCAAATTTTACAGGTGGATGCATTGTAAGGGGTTGTTTGGATTATTGACTATGCCCAGCTCAGTTGGTGGCCCTTTAGACACTTTTTTGGGAGAAAAATTCTTAATTTGGGCCTTCAAAATCAACCAAATGAGAATGATGCGAGTACTTCCAAGGGTCATAGCTTTTGACTCAAATGTTAGTTTGAGCTCAAATTTTAAAGGTGGATGCGTTATAAGGAGTTGTTTTGATTATCGATAGTCCCCATCTTAGTTGTTGGCCCTTTAGACACTTTTTTGATAGCTAAATCCTAAATTTGGGTCCTCATTAGTATAATATAGCATTTCAAGATATATAAATCCTAAATCTATTCTATTAGGTTATTGTTATACATAAATGTTCAAGAGGTTTCTCATTAGTATAATATAGCAATTGAAGATATCAAGAACCAATGCACATGAAATATAACATTACCAAATCACATTGTATACATGTTACCTGGTTTTAAGCTTGAATAGAACCCTATGTTATAAACTACATGGTAGTATCATTAGGGTACCAAATGTGGCGCAATATTTCTGATAGGTAATATTAAGGGGTTTTGTTATGCTTGCATTGAGTTAGGAATAATAACTATAAAGTTGAATTTGAGATTTTGCATAAGTGGATGGTAATGTCGTGATTGGTGTGTAGGTATCCTTGAAAGACCTTATAAGGAGAACTATGTGTGACTTTGATTTGTTTGGATGTGGGTACGTAAGTGGTCCTTGGATGAAGAATGCCTATGTGAACTCAAGTCTGTAGTGGGATGGTTTAAGGGAACAACTCTAAGGATTGGGGTTGTTCCAATTTTTTTTGACCTTCTCTCTTTAGTAGGCTTCGATTTAAGGATGAAATGTGTATCAAATGGGCAAGAATGAGTTAAGGAAATCTAATAACATGGATTTAATACATGATGTGCTTATGAATAAAAAATGAATGATGTAAGGGGTTTAACGACTTTATAATTGGTATTTGAATATATTTATATGTTGGGTAAAGTCCATCTCATGTTTATTCTATGTAACTTGTATGTGTTATGAAAAATGACTCCATATCTAGAGGTCTCTATGTATAGGCCCATGTATCTGTTAATTGTGATTGTGATTCATGCTATGTATGACCCACCCAAGAGTGAACCCCAAGATATTTGAGCAATGACAAGTAGTCATTGGATCGTGCCAATGACTGATGTTTGGGCCACTGCTAGGGACTAGCTGACATTCACCTAGTTCACTGAGGTGAAAATTGCTATGGGCTACCCTGGTTATGATTATGATACAGTAAAAGTTGCACAGGTAGGGACCCATCCATGTGGGTAATGGTAATTCAAGGCTAATCATTGTATCGAGGGGTTTCATTGGTTGTCACTGAGGGTACGAAAGTGATTGATGCTAAGTGTTACCTGAGATTGTGAAGAAAATAGTTGATAATATCACAAGGGTCACAAGGTGGTATATGTTGGGAGCTACTTCTTTCTAAGTGGATAGACTTGTCGCCCATGGCCTACAGGTGATTGAAGTCAAAATCTACCAGGCTATGGTAGGTTCAATACTTAGAGAAATCCTTGGTATGGTGGATGGACTTGCAGTGTAGTATGTGATGCATTGAATCCCCTTCCCAGTTGTTAGATTCTATACTTAGCCTTGTAGGGTTGAGGATGGACCCACAGTGTAGTATAGGATGCACTAAATCCTCTTCCCATCTATCCAATGGTGCATAAGATCAGAGGAAAGGATAATACCCATAATGTAGTGCATAATTCATCAATATTATTTCTATCTAGGATGCATTATGGACATGTGTTAGTCATCCATTGTGATGTGTAAACTTATCATTGTGTATGTGATGTATGTTGGAGCTTGTCACATGTATTCGTGATGTATGTTGGAGCTTATCATTGTGTATGTGATGTATGTTGGAGCTCGTCACCATGTATTTGCCATGTATGTTGGAGTTCGTTATTGTGTATCTATGATGTATGTTGGAGCTACTCATTGTGTGTGACGTGATGGAGCTAGTCATCATGTATTTGTGATGTATGCAGGAGCCAGTCACTAATGTAATTATGATATGCATATGAGCTAGTCCTTGTTGTGATTGTGATCTATGTATGATCTAGTCACTATTGTATGTGCGATGTGTATGAGCACTCAGCTTGTGTATATGGAGGTATGCTTGTGACAGTCAATGTATATGATCTTTTGAATTAAGTTATAAATGACCCCTTATGAATTGTGAATTTTTGTACTCTAATATTTGGTATGGAACCAACATTTGATGGAAAAATAATTACCATTATATTATAATTGACTAAGTTGACAACTTATGTTTAATGAATAACTATGGTTTAAGTGTGAGATTAGAGATCTCATGCAAGATGAGATATTGAACTCCCTCTGACATAGGTAGGAAAACTACGAAGCATCTAATTCCTATGAGGGGATACGTAAGTAGGGTCACCATGAACCCTCAAGGTTTATGTTTGGGTCTAGGAATGACCCTAATTATATGAGCTTAACACTTTTGAGTGTAAGCATATAAGTAGTGATGTTGTTTTGTTGTCATCGTGTTGAATGCAGAAGCTATAAAATTAACACTTTGGATTTAGATGAAATATATGCATGGTCAGTTAAGTTGGTAGTTGATGCAAATTAAAATTAAAAAGGAATTGTAGTGCTCAACATGGGGATTTAAATACAAGAATGCATAATCGATGAGAGTAGGTTCAAGGATCACTACCTACCATTTTTAACAATTCGAGCCTACCTTCATCAAGCATATTTTGTTGTTGCAGTAGGTCAATGGTATGCATGTTATCTCTTACATGTACAAATACATGGGCTTTCATGTTGCTCTTCTTACACTCATTTGAGTTTTCAAATGGAAAAAGATAAAAAAGTATTCTTATTTTTGAAAATTTCAATTTAGTTCTCATTATTTATTTCATATTACCTCATTAGGACTGTTTGACCTATTGCCATTAAATTCCTTATTTGAGGCCAAAAAATTTAATGTATTGTGAGTTTAGGGAAACTAAATTTTTTATTGGCTAGATGCTCATTTGCAAGTCATTTTTTATGTGTGTTTATCCATGAGGTTGACAAACTAGTTGTCTTGGTGATGACTGGGGAATTTGAAGTGGAGTATTTGCAGGTTATAGAGGTTTTTATGTCGAAATTTATTTTCCTACTTCTTGGGTCTATTGGATTATTGAGAACATATAGTCCACAAACAAAATGTCCAACACAAACATCACACCTTAACTTTATTTGTAATATGATTTGGTATCACACATTGATCAAAATTTGTTATCCCAATAATCACTTTCCTCGTATTGATTATTGTAAATAAGATTTAAAGTTCTCCTAAACATTGGTGTGAGCAACTAGGATGATGCCATTTTAAGGTACATAAGATGCCAAATAATTAGATTTATTTAATCAAAAGAGAAGACATAGGGGTTTTAATTAAATAGTTTGATTTATTTAATTAAATGGGATGAACATTAGTAAGAAGAGGATTGAATTAATCTGATAAAGTTAATTATTTGATTAATAGCAAAAACTAATGAATTTATCTAAATAATAAAGATTATTTAATGAAATGGTTAAATCAGAAGTGATTTAGGAAGAACGATGTTAGTAATCAGATGCGTAATATTGATTAGGACTATTTAAGTGTCTACATTTTTCCCTTCGTTGAAGCGAGGTACTTGTTATGTTGGTTTAAAGACTGATGTTGCCAAGATCAAAATCCTTTTTTTATTTTATTTTTTGGATGCCCCACTATTGGCATGGTGGAAGGAATTACGCTGCTACACTGCCCCCTCAAGAGATCAGGCAAAAATTTTAATTTTTTGGGTCGAGCTCAAGATAAAGATTTAGCAAAGGTTCAGTTGCAGAAAATAGGTTACAAGACGTGAAAATAGGCTCAAGATGCTAAAAAACTATCAAAACAAGCTCCAAGGCACAAAGAATAGATAAAAGGGCTCCAAACCCTAGTTTCCCTCCTTAATTAGGGAAAAATAACCTAATTTTCAAGTTTAAATAGTAGAGTTTAGGTCATTTTCAATTCATTTGTGCACTTGTCTTTAGAGAATTTGTGTGATTTTTCTTTGAGGCTTTGACATTATGGGTGATCATTTGCTTCCCAGACATTGTGTGGATTGAGTTCACAAGTACCGACGACCTCCAGATGTAGGACTCTTGGTATGTAAATTAGAGCTTTTCTTGTTTTTCATGTTTTTTATGCATTTTTTAGGGTTTGAATGTGTTAGTCAAAAGTAGTGCTATATTGCATCACTATTGACGCTGGAGCGTTTCCCTTGCAGGATAGCGTCATAGGGAATAATTTAGGTAGGGCGCCACACATCAAATTTCGACCCACCTTTGTCAAGTTGCATCATCCAACTATGTTTAGGTAAAGTGGCGCCCTTAGATGTCGATTTGCCTGTGGGAAAGAGTGTCACACAAGTCTTGCTAGGTTTAGCATTGCCTACAAATGTCGATTTTCCTTTGTGAAATGTCATCGCCTTTGATTTTAGTATCACTATTGCCAAAAACTAAAGCATCACTTTTGAAAAAATTGGCTCGCTTTTGCTAAGGTTTAGACTTAGGGTTTTTTCATCATTTTTCAAAAAAATTGATGTGGTGCATTTTATGAGTGCAGGAGGTTCTTCACTTGCTCCATTCCAAGGAGCATCAATGTCATATTTTGCGTTGGGCAAGAGACTTAATGGATGATGTGATGTATTTATTGGGAGCTATTGGTTTTGGGTTCGTTGCACGAATGCCAGTTATTCGCACACACCTGGCGATGATGACAACTCTGGTGTAGTGATGGTGGAGTGATACATTCTCATTTCATTTATCAACTAGAGAGGCCACATTGATCCTTGAGGACGTATTGTGGATCCTATGAATCCCCATCCAAGGCAACAGGATCATGCACCACACAAATGTTGAGGGTGATGTCATCTTTCAGGTGCTTGGGGTAGATGAGTATGGGGTCGATAATGACGAGATTGACCTACATGCCTACAAGGGGATTGCCCTAGATTTGACATTATTCATGGGTTCATTGATTTCAGGGGTCTTGATACCCAATAGATGAGCTAGAGGATGCAGTGTGGGGTGGGGCATAGTGTAGTCATAGATAATGGAGGAGATGACAGTCTATGCTTTGGACCTAGTTCTTCTTGCATCCCTTCATCATGATATGCACTAGGTAGTATATTGTGGTGCATGCAACATAGGTGTTTGGTTACCTTACTCCATATTTGGGCTTATGAGCACATTGCAGTATTGTGACCAATTATTACCCTTGTGGATATAGACTGTGATGAGCCCACGGTATATAGATACAGAGCAACGACTACCCTATAGTACATAGGTATCACAGGTATCTCACATTGGACATGAGTGATTAACGAGATGATTATATTTCAATGGAGGCTAGATCCATTCTCGCTAATGGATTGATGATGGTGAGCAACTATTTTATACAAGGCATACCAAATATATGCAGGGGCACGAGCATCATATGATTGAGCGCTACCTCCTAGATAGGGTAGCTTGTTAGTTTGGGGAGGTGCAGGATGCACCACAAGATGGTTATAGGGCTATGTTCATG